>JAJEKB010017120.1:65518-75650 GCA_022393335.1 Macrotrachela quadricornifera | reverse complement strand
AAAATGCGTCATCACTAATACCATGTTATATGGATTTGAGTCTCGCGTTCTTTTTTTTTCTTTATATTTTTCTCCTTATAACGATAGAGGGAACTCTTCACTGATCGTTTCAATTTTATAATACTATATGTTCATCATGTACAATTAAATAAATAATAATAAAAACCTAGATTATAAGATTGTTTTTTTTTCTTTAAAATATAAATTTAAAATCAAGTATGAAGATATTAGATTACGATGTTCTTGTTAAATTTTTACCTTGAAGAATATAATGTCAATTTAAAAAAAAACTTTGTTGGTATTACAAAAAAACAAAAGAAAAATTGATCCCTTTTATGAGTATTTATTCATCATTATCAATTCAAAGATTAAGTATCTTTTGTCAATATATATGTAGTATAATATTAAAAAAAAAATAAAGATATGCAAAAAAATTGTGCAGTAGGAAAAGATATGATTAGTTTTTATCAATAAAATTTATATTAAATCTAATTGAAAAAAATTTTAATAATAATAAATAAATACAGTTATTTTGTTAAAGATTAATCCAACAATTGTTTGATTTTTCTGATGATTAAAAAAAAGTCTATTTGTTGTTTCTCTTTTAATTATGAAACTATTAGGTTTTTTAAAAGCTAAGTTTAATAAATCTGATTAACGTTTGAGTATTACAGTAGAAAAGAAATAATAAGGATTTCTTTACATCTTGTAACTATTACAAAATTATAATGTATCGATATTCTATCTCCTGATAATTTTTTTTATTTTCATTATTGCATAGAAGGAGTTGTTCAATGAAAGGAAATCGTTTATCTTGATACTACGTCTATGATGTTTTTATTCAATCATAAATCATAAAGTCTATCTTTTTTCTTCAAGATCGAATTTACAGATCTAGAATACTAGATCTTTACAATTACTGACGAACCATTCATAAACTGATAGGTTTCTTAGGTATTGAATTCAATAATTCTTCTTACAAGCAGAAGAATCTATGAGAATTTGTTATCTATCAATCATGTATCTTCTCTAAATTGAAGGTTATTAAAATACTGTGTTGATAACTGATTTGAAATAAAATTTCTTTATAACTATATCCATGTTATCTATACTACTGTTTCTAGAAAGTATTTTGAATTAATATTTCATCAATAAAGAGTTTGTATTTTTTTTTGATACGAAAATTCAGTTGAATAAAAAATTTGTTCTATATTATCCATAATTCTATTACGAATCATTCGGTACTGATCTATTTTTAGAGTTCAAGTTCGTTATCTATTTGAATCAAATAAGAAAATGAAATAATCATAGATAGAAAAGGTATCCTATTTTAAATAACCAACAGGTAAATGTTAATTACAGCAAAGCTATAAATTATTTCCTTAAGAATAACATTGTATTATACTATTCTACAATTTTTTAAAAAATTCCTTATCAATATTTTCTATGGATGGAGCATCAGGTGCTGAAGGTTTTCGAATAAGTAAATGAATACTCACAACAAGAATTTTTACTTTTTATATAATTACATTTTGTACAATTTTCAAATCATTTCGAATATGTATATATTGTAATGCATCATAAACTTTGATAAAATCACGTCAAAACAATTATCGTTTATTTAATGTGTAGAATTTCTATATGTATATACATTTGTATTGGACAATTCATAAGTTTCCAATATTATAATTATTTATTAATCTGTCTAGACTGTAAAATTTTTAATTTTGTTTTATTACAATTTTCTGGACGATTACATCATCAATAAGTATCATCGTATAATATGCCAGCCATAAATCGTATTGAATAATGTTTATAAATATCTTCAAATTAAGAATCACAATCTTATCGGTTATTGATTAAATTCTATCTTCCAGTTTCAAACATATTATTAAATTTTTGTTTATAATTTGAAATGAAAAAACATTTAAATCGAATTTATATTCATTAATAAGTGAAAAAAGAAAAGAAACAATAAAATTGTTGGAATAATGATTTAAACTTGTTTTTGTTAATAATGAAAATTTTATCAATATAATATTGTTGCTATGCGAATAATTGAATGGTGATATATTAATCATTATAATTAACTTCACAAATGAAATTGTTTAGGCTTCTGATACAAAAAAAGAGATTACTGAAATCAAAAGAACAGTTTATTTTTCATAAAGGTAGTTTTATCGACTGAAAATCTTGTTTATAATTAACATGTCAACTGTATTATAAAAATACGATTTGTCTAATATAGAATTCTCTTATTTAATTGCTTAAATACTTAATAGAACTAGTCTCAAAAAGTTACTAGAACAAAGTAAAGGAACTTAATATATATTCTATCATTGTAAATGACTCATTCAATATTGTTCTCTAACACGATATAACTTTGATGTCCGTAAAGAGTAATATAGTTATCCTATCATAAAACTATCTTATTTACCAATATAAAGATCTTTGTAAAGAAAATTACTATATCATAAAGTTTTGTAAGATGTATCATTCTTCAATTTTTCAGATTTTTTGAATAACAGTGATTAACTTAAATTCGAGATTGAATGAGACCTTACTCTTATATCTGAATACACCCATCGTTTGTATATCTGCATGTGATATATTTACTCTGCCGCTTCAAGAACTCAAGACAATCTGATGATTTGTACAACATTAACTTTTGTACTCACCGTTTTATCAATGTTAATCTGATATACAAAAAAAGTTTTATGAAAAATTGAACAAAGAATAATAATACGAGTATTTCTTGGTCTACGGATGCATGAAGTATAATTAGAGTGGTTCAAAGTGTATTGAAAAGAACATTTTAATTCTTACTACGCATTTTGAATTGATTACCTTGGCATTGCTTCTTTCGTGCTGTCCCTGGATGTTTACATTAAAAAGAAAATTTTTTTTTTCGTTTTAAGGTAACATTATATTGACAAAAAGAAATGTGTAATGCTTTTTCTATAGTCTATTTTTAGCTGAGAATTATTTTGTGTCCTTAACTAACCCGTTTCATTTGAATAAGTTTCATAATACACTAGTGATAAAATCAGTAGTTTCCAAATTTATTTCATTCCGTACACTAAATCTTTCGCAATCGTAAGCAACACTACGCTAGTTTTGATAAATGTCCGCATAATATCATATCATGTCAGATAAGACATGATTTTATCACAGTACCTTTCCTTGTTCATTATGTCGTGAATCGAATTTGAGATTGTCCAATTTTTACACCCAGAATAAATATGCAATTAATTTAATTTATCATGAATTACATCTAGAAAAAATTATTAATATACGATAAATCAAACAAAAATGTAACATAGTCTCTGTACAGAAGGCAACTTATTTTTTTCTCTTTATTTGACTTCTGTTTCTTTTCTTTATATTTATTTAATGTTATATGGCACTGCAAAATTTATCGAGAAAAAAACCTTTCTCATCATACACATTTGTTAAATGTCATTGGTAGATGACATATTTCATGTAGTTTATTTACCAATTTACACTTTAAATGTTCTTCAATAAAAGAAAATTTCATTCATTTTTATTATTAAAAATATACTATTAAAATTTACAAATAAATTCTAATAAATATTTTTTTTTTCAAAAGATGATTGATCATTTTAAAAAATCAGAATAAATTGGATTTGTATTCGATTCTCGAAAAGGTTCCTTGGAATCATTAAATTAACAAAAGTATACGAAGATTTTTTGAAAAATTTCAATTGTTCTATTTCCGATATTTTAAAAAGTAGATATTTATTGAAAAATAAATTTGTTTTAAATATACAAGAAAAAGTAAAACAGTAAAATTTTTAACAAAATAACATGTTCAATGTATAGGATATTTCGTAAGTGATTCGCGAAAGGAAAATAATGAATATCACTGCCAGATTTTGCTCGAATGGACTGAATTTTTTTGTATCCTTGATAAAGAAATATTCATTGCTCATATTGATAAAAGAAAGATTGTCAAAAACTGTTTTAAAATATTTACGAATAATCTTAATAAAGAATTGTAACCTTTCTGGAGACTTATGAAAAAATAATATTGCAGTTTTATTAATAAATTCTCGCTGTTTATAACTGAAGCTTTCAAATTAAACTAATTAATAGGACATGTATCTGTAGTATAAGGAAAAACAACAATAAATCGCATGTTTGACAGGAGCGTGACTCCTTTTCACTACCCATACACCTTAACTTACACACATGTGATTCAATCCCACAAAACACAGAATGAGAGTGAAGGTAACAAACAAAAAGTGAAGGTTTGCCCTATAGAATGAATAGGTAGATAATCTCATTGATAAAGGACGACTACTTGTTGACATTCACCTTTTGGATTTATCGAAATATTACGGAAACATAAAAGCTATATTCACTAGAGAATAGCGAAAACTATAGCACATAGAAGCCTCAAAATAATGAAACTGGCTAATCTCTTAACACCAGCCATATCAGCAGCTCCATCATATATAAAAGATATTTTTGATTTCGTGAATCACATTAGAAGGAACAAGAATATTCATGGGTTAATGTGTTCTTTCGATGTCGTCTCACTCTTTACCGATGTTCCTCTGGAAAAAGCCATACCTATAGCTATTAGAAATGTTAGAAAATATAACCCCAATTTAAAACTAGATGATGAAGATTTAAATCAACTATTTATGTATTGCACTATAAAAACTAATTTTAAATTTAATAATATGAACTATGACCAGAAAAATGGAGTTAGTAAGGGCAGCCTATTTGCACCAATCCTGGCGCACCTGTATATGACAGAACTGGAAGCTGAAATACGTACTTACAAAGGGAAAAACCAGAGATCTATCTCCAATATGTAGATGACATATTCATTATCATGCACGATACTCAGAGGGATATACATGCATTTTTTAAGTTTATGAATAATATCGAACCATCATCAATAAAATTTATATGAAAAATGCTAAAAGACAAAATTTAGAAATAATTACCTATGTACATCGTAAGCCTACAGACACCGGCTTCTACCTAAAATGGACAAGTAACCAGCCGAGAAACTACAAACTAAATTTGATAAAATATTCATGTATTAGAGCCAAGTTAATTTGCTCTTCGGATATATTGTTTAAAAAAGAAATTGAATACTATAAACGTATTTTTGTTACTAATGGTTACCTAATGAATATTATTAATAAGACGATTAGAGGAGTGATATTAGATAAAAGGAAAAAACAAAATAATGATACGAACATTAAGAAAATATACATTTCGATGCCTTATTATGGAGAATGTTCAATGATATTTGCTAATAAGATCAAGTAAGTGTTAGACCATCCCCTGAAACCAATTATTTTTGAATTTGTAGCAGGAAAAAGAATTTCAACAATATTCAGTAGAACTTTTCGTGCGGATAAGGATATGAAAAAATTAGTATACCAATATAAGTGTGAAGATTGCAATAGAGTTTTGTATTGGTCAAACTACACGTGGGGTTGAAAAAAGAAAAAAAGAAGAACATAAAAAAGCATTTCAAGGAAAAGGATATTCTCGAATAGCTGACCATTGTATTAACCTCAAACATAAGAATAATTGGAACTACCAGATTATTGCAATAGAATCTAATGATACGAAACAAGAAATAAAAGAAAGCTTCTTGATGAATTGGGTACAGAACAAAACCAACAAAGTTGTTTATTCTCAAAAAAGCTTTAATCTGAACATATTTTGATAAACATTATTAGACATATAATTTTGGGGGCAAAAAGGAGATTTAAAAATTTAGTAAGTTCTAACGTTAGAATTTACTAGATAAAACTTGTTCGTTCTTACTTTGTATATATCTATATATTATCGTTTCTGACTAATGTATGTTTGTTGTTTCCTTGACTGATGATATGAAAAGATTCATGAAACGTCTCAATAAACATGTTAAAATCAGTGTCTATTATTCTTCTTTTTATTAATAAATTTTAATTGAGTTAAATTGGATAATGAATCCCAGGTCATCCAAAACGGCCTCGTTTACGGCCTGAAAACGAGCCGTAAATGTGATAAAAACGGAGTATTTACGGCAGTATACTGTGTATATACAGCTCGTTTTCGAACCGTATCGAACCGTATGAGTGGGCGCAGTATTACGGACCGTATTGTATCTGTTTGGTAAACGGTCTGTATTTGACCGTTTTTCTTAACTTTACGGATACAATACGGTTATGTGTATTACTACGTATTAACATCGTAAATGGTCGTTAACATACCGTATCATATCCGTTTACGATATGTTTCGTAGGATGAGCGTTACGAAAATAGGCCGCTGTCAACGTACAATGAACAGTAAATATTGTTTTAAACGAAATAATTTTTTCTTTTTTTATTTTAGATTTATCTAAACGGTACAATAAATAGTATATATTGTTTGAAATGAAAAAAATGAATTGTTTCATTTCAAACAATATATACTGTTTGTTGTACCGTTTAGATGAATCTAAAACAAAAAAAAAAGAATTATTTCGTTTAAAACAATACTTGTTGTTCATTGTGCCGTCGATAGAGACCTAAATAAAGAAAAAAATATTTTATTTAAAAAGGATATTTACTTTTGGTTGTGCCATTGAGATAAACCTAAAGAAAGAAAAAAATATATTGTACTTAAAAAAATACTTACTGTTCATTGTGCCGTTGATAATGACCTAAATAAAAAAATGTTTCATTTAAAAAATACTGTTGCGTGTGCCTTTGATAGTGACCTAAAGAAAGAAAAAAAATATTGTATTTAAAAAAAATACTTACTGTTGGTTGTGCCGTTGATATGGACCTAAAAAATAATATTTCATTTAAAAAGATATTTACTGATTTACTGTTTGTTTTGCCGTTGATGGTGACGTAAATAAAGAATTATTGTATGTAAAAATGAACTTACTGTCTGTTCTGCCATTGAGATAAATCTAAATAGAGAAAAAGAACTATTTAATATTAAAATTCTATGTATTGTTCATTCTATTGTTGAGATGAATATAAAATAAAAAATATTATTTAATATTCAAATCATATTTACTGCTGAACACGACAAAAGTACGATCGTGGATTATCAACCTTAGTTTATTTCTCATTACTTCATTTTTATTCCATGAGATAAAGACGTAATGTATCCGTATGTGTATTGTTAACTGATATCGATATAAGATAAATGTTGGGTGCCTGTAAAGACATCGTTTTTGATCGGTTTACCATCGTTTACGGTCCGTTCTTATTGACCTGGGATAATAACTTTAAAAAATACGGTACAAAACGATACGTAAACGATGTCCGTTACGGAACCGTATACGATGTTCCGTATACGGGACCGAAAGCACTCCGTGATTCATCCGTAAGGATGTCGTAAACGGATATCAGTATACGAAAAATGATGGATCTTCGTAAAGTCATCGCTTTTTACTCGTTTATTGGCGTATACGGACCGTATCATTCAACCTGGGAATGCTTAGAAGAATACGTTCGATTGATAATGAGTCAACAATCAAACACTTAACATTAGAACATATTTGAGGTAAGATAAAATTATAAAATCGATTGAATATTGTAGTACTACTAATAATTGACGTTAAATTAAGAGTATTAGAATAAATCTTATTTCGTATTATACTATCAAATCGTTTAAATTTATACCAAATAGTGAATAAAAAATATCAACATTATCAAGTTTATTAAATATATAATATAATATTTCTACAGGGAGATCAACAAGACCAATATTAGATTGATTCATTTTTTTTCGATTGACCAGAACGCTTTCGTCAATATAAACACATTTGTATACAGGGTGATTCATAAGTTACCTACCAATCTCTAAATGAGAATAACTTTTGATAAGAACAAGATAGAAAGCTGCGATTTTCACCGTTTGAAATGGGGTGTGTTACTGCGTAGTTTCATGTATTATTGAACAATGTCAATTGTTGATCTGGTGATTAGTCATTGACCTTCAGTAAAACACTGATAGTTCTATAAAGATGATTTAGAAGTTCAATTCTGAAAAACACGCTGGAATCATACACCTGTAAAGCATCCTTGCACTTTTGTCGTCCAGTGTGACACGTATAACTGTTCAACAAAGGAAGATAATAGGTTCCGTTTTGAATGTAGATGTGAATCGTGAGTGCAGGAATATAAGACGCTTCGTAGAATTGAATTTCTAAGTCATTTTCATAGACCTATCAATGTTTTATTGAAGGCCAATGACTAATCACCAGATCAACAATTGACATTGTTCAATAATACACGGAACTACGGAGTAACACATCCCATTTCAAACGGTGAAAATCGCAGCTTTCTATCTTGTTCTTGTCAAAAGTTATTCTCAATTAGAGATTGGTAGGTAACTTATGGGGCACCCTGTATATAGGTCAATTTTTTTTATTTACATTTACGACTTTTGACATTAATGAAAAATCGAAAATATTTAATTAGTTTAAACGAAGAAGAAAAAAATATATCGTTCAATCAAATCGTTGACCGATGTTCTTTCTTTTGTTTTTCGTCAATTTTTGTACAGAGAATGATCGAAAAATACCATCTAAATATAAGCTATTCGAAAAAAATTCTATTCAAAGATTACATTATTATTAATCAAGTGAGTTTTTTCACTTGAAAGAATGAAATATTTTTTTATTTTCTCTACTTTGTTCCTTAGAGATAACATATGATGCCTTATATAGCGATTTTCTGGAAATTCATTACTGGAAACTTGGAAACGATTTCCAGGAAAAAATTGTCACTAAAAATCTTTGGGAAACGTTTCCCATTGAGAAAAAAGATCCCGGAAACTAAATTCATTTTGACGAAATGGAAATTCATTTTTCCTAAAACTATAAGAAGCTTTTGTGTAATTGACTGATCGAGGGTGAGAGGAAAGACACATACAGAGCATACGGCTAATACGAACTATACGGACTACACGAATAACATCCAATAAATTGAACAACAATTTAATTTCCTGGAAATTCGGAAAACCCATAAACTCATCCAAATTATGTTCAATAATAAATTAATTCAGAATTAATGAATTGAATAATATTTGCTTTTTTTATTGAAATTCATTAAAGAAAAATCTCAATTGGAAAACAAAAAACATGTTATTTAAGCGAACTTTGCAATGTTTCTGAATGATATGAACAAATAAATATAAATCTTCTTAAAAGTCTTCAAAAATATCTCATAAATATAACAATTATATATGATCAGGTTTTTCTAATTTCTTTACAACGAAAAGCTTTTCAATTTTCATATTTTTATAAAATTGAAACGAAATTATTGATTTTTTAAAAATATTTCAATGTTTCTTTTAGTAAATGTTTTATTTGTTAATTTATTGTCTTACTTTTTAATTCTATTTATTATTTTAAATAGAACTCGAATATCTTCTGTTCTATAATGTCACCAAGAGAGAAATATTGAATGATTTTCTTTAATAATCCATCAAATAGAGACGAAGGTTTCAAAAATATTCAAATTATAAATTTTAGAATATTCAATAAATAAAAAACAATTTTCTTTTTATTTTTAATGAAATTTTAGAAATACATTGAACATAAATAGAAAGTGAAAAACATAGATATAGACTGACAACAAGTTACAAACATTTAAACATAAGAGAAAATTGGATAAAAACGTTTGATTCACGTGAAAATTTATTTGAGAGAATACATATAACTTATAAATGGCAAATACGTGGGTCATACTGAAAGTTTCGGGATTTGCAATAGTGATAGTTCAGTTTAAAATAATTTTTATTATATTTGTTCAAAGTAGTGTCCTTGTGCACTTATTCATTCTTTCGAACCATTGTTCATAACGTTGGTAGAAATCTTCCTTTTGGAGACCGTCCATTTATTCTTGGGCAGCAGCATGAGGCTCATTAATATCCTGGAAATTTTTTCCACGAAGCTTTTCTTTAATTTTTGGAAATAGCCAGAAGTCGCAGGGACTTAAAGTCGGTCATTATGCTGGATGACCCATTAACTTAACGCGTTGAGTGCCTAAATATTCCATTGTTTGTGTTGTCTTGTGTGCTGATGCACTATCATAATGAATAAGAGACGTCCAGTGTTTTTAATAGCAGGTGCCGGCTGCTTAAACAAAGTGCCAA
>JAJEKB010017120.1:0-50518 GCA_022393335.1 Macrotrachela quadricornifera | reverse complement strand
ATACAAGTAGAACTCGACATGCTCTACAAAATTGCCAGCGAGACCTTCCCTTGTTTTCCTAGTAGAAAATGTGAAAAAACCATTTTTCCGAAAAAGATATATTTCTGCTTGAATTTGCTTAGAACGTCGTTATTAGGGAAAAAAATTGGCTTGCCGTCGTAATTAAGGAAACTGCACTTAATAACGACGGATGGAGTCCTCGATCGTAGACCGCTGATATCTCCACCGCAGTACGATGTAGGAAGGCCGTGATTATACCATTTGAAAGAGGAGACTCCAAGGATTATCCAAATATAAAAATATTTCCAGTTGAGTGTAAAACCGCTGCGAACGGACTCAAACAAGAGATGTGAACTATTTCCCGTCGTTATTAGGGAATTTGTCTCTACTCTTGTCTATTAGTTTTTTCTCATAAGTTGTCCAACCCAAGTCTGACACGCTGCAAAGACGATGAAAGCAAAATATTGTCCATACTAAAAGAACTTAGATATTAACATGTACATAAATACTAAAAAAATCAAAAAGCTTTAGAAATCATTTTAAAAAAGTCAATTTTCAGAGGAGGGTCTTCTATTATGGGGAGGTCTTCTAATGTGTCGAGGGCTTTAGTCAAACAAATCATAAGAGCGCCGGCATTATAAGATGTCCAATAAGTCCTGAGCCAAAGAAAAGTTTGAATGCAAATCTTTGCCATATTTTGACCAAATGGTCTGATATTTTTATCATTGATAAAGAAGTATACAGAGATTATATTCATAAGGAAAACTTTGTCAAAAACCATTGTGAAGTAGTACAACAAATTTCAACAAAAACTGTAACCTTGCGCTACTTACGAAAAACAAATATTGTAGTTTTGTCAGTGGCTGAAACTTTCAGAGCACATTGATTAACAAGACATGTATTTTTAGTATAGGTATAAGACCAAAGGGCACTTGTATGAAGGAGCAATCCAAAACAATTAGAAGTTGTTTATTTTTAACTGAGAGAATAAATATATTGTTTTTTCCCTAACTCGTGAAAGGTTATCGTTTTTGTTGAAGTTTGTCGTACTACTTCACAATAGTTTTTGACAAAGTTTCCCTTATGAATATAATCTCTGTATACTCCTTTATCAATGATAGATATATCAGACCATTTGGTCAAAACATGACAAAGATTTGCATTCAAAATGTTTTTGGCTAAGGACTTACTGGACATCCTATATTTCGAGTAAGAAACACACATTGAAACGGGTAATAGATATTTCTTTGCGGAGAAAATAATAAACTGATAAAAGTTGCTCCTATCAATTTTTTTTATGTTAAAATATAATTTTCAATTAATAAAATGCGTAGCTTTTACAAGTAAAACTATTGAAGTTTTCGATATGCATAAGTATGGTATAGCGGAAAAAATGTTGAAAGTAAAACAGAATCAAAAACCTCTATTGGAATGTTATTAGTGCAGCTTCAATAGACACTATTCATGTATAGGATTGAAAATAAAAATTTTAAAAGAGAGCACCAATGTGATTTCATATAATGTCAACAAGAGATTTTCACATAATGCTGATGAAAGGAGCTACTGAACCTGTACTAATAACACTTTTGATATATTTTCCTTCAGCATTTCTCCTGTCTGGGTTTTTTCTTTCCATCAAATGTATTCTATTTGTTATTTCAGCTATTTATATAGTTAGATAGTCGAAAAACTGAAAAATTATTGAATTTTGTATATATATTCATTCTATGTGTTGTTCTGCAACATACGCGAAGGTATGACTAGGAGTTTGTGTATAATGTTTATCAGAGAAGGCAGCGAAAATTTCCATCTCTTTTAATATGGAAATTGTTTATTTAATTTTTCATTGTATAGTTGGTAATATCTTTCAGAAACTGTAGACTAAAAAGGAATAATCCCCAACTAGCAAATCACTTTCGTGTCGGAAGTATGTGCATAATGTAGACCCTAATGAGCTATGAATACCCTGAAAAAGATTTGTGCCGCTAGCTTACCATTGCCGAGATACTATATTTTTTCGGTATTTTTAGACAAAAGGCTGTGGTCCCCCTCAGGCACTCATGGAAAACTAAGTTTCGAATTTCAGACTGAAACTTTGCCCACAGATAAGCCTCAGTGAGAATAGTCTTTTGTGAAAATATGAGACCCTTTGGTAATTCCAATTCCGAGATGCACCTATGGTAAAAGCATGCTCCCATATCATCTATGCACACTGGCACATTTTGAGGTTTTTATTATAGTCTAGAAGCAATCAAAAGGACTGTTATTTTCATAAAAGACTACTCTTGATGAGACCTATCTGTGGGCAAAGTTTCAGTCTGAAATTCGAAACTTAGTTTTCCATGAGTGCCTGAAGGGGACCACAGCCTTTTGTCTAAAAATATCGAAAAAATGCAGTATCTCGGCAATGGTAAGCTAGCGGCACAAATCCTTTTCAGGGTATTCATAGCTCATTAGGATCTACATTATGTACATATTTCCGACACGAAAGCGATTTGCCAGTTGGGGATCATTCCTCGTAAGTTATTCGATTTGCCTCATAAGATCCGGAAAAAGTATCATGATAGCCTAAAGATGTAAAAGCAAAGTAGAGAGACCTAGCTTAATCGACTTTGCTAGAAAGATACTGAAAAATTATCAAGATAATGTAAAGAAGATATAGAAATGTGAAGAAACATAAGTTACTCAATTTGCTTCATTAGACGCTGGAAAATATTAGGATAAGTTAATGAAGAAAAAGGAGGATTGAAGACAAGATATTGAATTTGTGTCACACAGTAGCAATAATCTGTCAGGATAAGGGAATAATAGAAGAAAAATAAAGGAAAGCAACTAATTCGATTTGTCTCATATGGCGTTAGAAAGCTATGACGACAATGTAAAGAAAAACGAAACTGCTGAACCGATTGATTTTATTCTCTCTCATTAAATGCATAACATATGTCAAGATAAAGTAGATGGAGAATTATTTAGAGAAACATAATCAATTTATCGCATTTCTCTTATAACATGCTAAATAATTATCAGGATATTTAGCTAGAGAGCAGAAAATAATAGAAAACCAAATTGTTCTGTTCTATTTCTTTCATTTGATGGTGGACAATCATCGCAGAATCAATCATTATGTGTTGAATACTGAATCATTGTGTTGATAACGTAGAATAATAAATCTTTTTCTATAATCGTAGCATAATATACCCTTTAAGCGTAGATTAATAAATCCTTTTAATGATAAGATGAAATAATATACCTTTATGCATAGAATAATAAACCCTTTATCTATAATTGCAGCATAGCCTATCCTTGAACGTAAAATATTAAATCTTTTTTCTCCAATCATACAATAGTTTACCCTTATGTGTAAAATAATAAACTCTTTTGCTGATAGCGTAGAATAATCTATCATGATGTGTAGAATAATAAACGCTTCTGACCAAAAATATAGAATAATATACCCTAGAGCGTAGAATAATAAACTCTTCTCACGAAAATTCTGCATAATAAACCCTTAAATGTGTGCCATATATCCTTTCCATTTTGATGTATCCTCACTACTATAAACGCTTCGGTTCTTAAATCCTTGAAGGGTTTATAGAACATTTTTTCCGTGCAAGGGTTAGTTATTCTACACATTTTTTTACAGTGTACTCCAGCCTTACTCCACTGTACTCTAAAATTTACTTTGGAATAGATGGAATATTGCCTTTCCCCCCTTGTAGAGAGAACCTTTTTGAAAAAAATTATTTTATTGCGGAAAATTTTTCATTTTGACGTCAAATTCTGCACTCTTGAATCCTAAATATTTGAACATCACAGGGACGAAGAGTGTGAACCTATAAAAGACCCTTATCGTGCGATATTTTTCAGGTAAATCTAAATCCATTAAAAAATACTACACCGAAAATGCCCTAAATGAAGTCCAAACCATGATAGATATACCATCTGCATTCTAGAATGACGTACTCTCTTGAGTTAAAAATGACAGTTTATACCTAATTCAGATACTCCAAGCTAACTTAAAAATATGATCCAAACCACTGATATTGATTTCGCAACGTACTGCGTCAGCTCATAGTGCCTTATATGCAATTGCCTCTAAGCATGTTCTAAAAAGTTATAGTACAATTCTTGAACATGGAGTTACAGGGACTGTTCCTAATCGAGGCTTCAGAGTTATATGATTTCATACAAAACACATGAGAAATTATGAAAGATGCCATGGACACTTCTCAAGGAATATAAGGAGAACCTCCACATATGGCTTGTCGAGGTATGAAGGATACTGTAGATTGGAATTGAACGGTTATAAGAACTATGCTTAAGGTTTCGCCTATTTTGGAATATAATTTTACGGTTGATATCTATGGAGACTCAACAACAGATCTTCAAACAGTTGCTTCGTTTTTTACATATTTTTGTATAAATCTCACTCAATGATCCGACATATAATAATCAACAAAGAAAACTGTTTATATCAGAATCAACATCAAACATAGATTCACGACCTTCGAATATCCCTGAGTCAAGCTTAAAACAACAATCAGTTCATCAAAGAAAGCTAAGAAATAGATCGTAAACACTTTTACTGACTTCGAATTCGTATTTTCTATGCTTGATAACGATCAGTCAATTTTTATTAGAATCAATGACTTACTAATTTATCATTATCTAATACCTATCAATATTGAAAAATTAACTGTAGATTTAGATTTTTCAAAGTGAATTGTCTTTCGTGAAGTTTTACTGAAGATAGTTTGTATTATTTACTCTTAATTACTTGTTAAATCAACTCAATTTTCAGTTATTGATCTTGGAACATCTTGAATTAAACTTCATACGAAAACCAGTAAAACTAGTTGTTGATTGTTTGGTAATTTATTATTAACCACAAATTTGACTCCAGATGCGAATTCTTTACCATCCTATACTTTTCCATTAGAATATTACAAGCTTTTGATATTAATCCAGCTGACAATGTTTTCAGATTCGCCTGGTTACAGAAAGATACAGACAGACTTTAGAAGGAAACTTCCTTGTATAACTACCAGAGACCGCCACAGGGCACCCTGAGGGCATTGAAATTGAATCTCCACCGTGGGATGAGGTCATAAGATGATGAATAAATCGAACGGGATAGGTGTTCATTATATATATCTTGTTCAAGTCATTTCAACAGAATATTATTCGTACGTAGCAACGATAAATAATTCGTTGAAATTCAACTACAACGATACTGTTTTTACATGATTATAAACCTGTTTAGATGTTATGTTAGTCTTTTTACATCATCGAGATTATTTTCAAATTTTTCTGGTCAATTAAGGTTATAACTAATTTAAAAAAATAAAAATTGGTAAATATTTTGATTAATGAAACAAAAAATAAGAATCTTATCAATGAAAGGAAACAAAATAATTGATCAAAAGTCACATTATAATTAAGCCAAAATAATGACATTGTAATTTATTCTTTGTAATATGAGTAATCATAGGTCTTAATTTTCAATTTTATTAATATGAAAAAATGAATGATAGTAATTTTTCTAGTTTTATAACAATTAAAATAATAAAGATATATGAAAATAATTAGAGCTTTTGGCATATCATATAAAACTAGTAAAATTACTATCATTCATCTTTTCATATAATTCTTTGTAGAAAAAATAATTGATTTTAGTTTTCTATCTTCACTTTTCTTATACGGACCCAAAGAATAAGCTGGATAACAGTAGAAGAATAAGATATATACCAAGGAATACAGATATTCTGACCGACTGAATGCTATCGTCTTCAAGATTTGAAGACTTTAGTCGCCACTTACCGAGAGATTGCAATTTATTTTCTATTTACTATAAATAATTTTGATGTGATAACCGTGGTTGAACTTTTCAGAAGTGGAGAGAGTCGCATTGTACGATTATAAATCCGAACGAGTATCAAATCTAAGAGTTCTGATGAAACTAATTGAAAGAATAGGGTCACCATTGGTTAATAGAATTTCATCGATAATGGATGTGTTGGAAGAATTCGGTTAACTTCGTAAAAGGATTTCAAACGAACTAATGTGAAAAATTAACAGGGCAACAGGACAGCTCTGTCGCCCTGTCCTAATCACGGTCTCTGTTATGAAAGTAAATTTAGTTTCTTGGAATCTAATAGGAAGGAGTATACAAAAGTCGCACTATGGGTCAGGAAAGTTTTTTTGATACTATGAATGTATTTTTTTGTGAGAAATTGTTTTTCTGATTCAAAAATTTTTTCCTGACGGGAAATTTCTTTTCTGAAAACTAATACGAAGCATCAAATTCTATTCTAAATGAGCTTTGAAGACTTATAGAGAGTTCTCCTATATAGGTTAAGGTACGTGCCACTCACGCTCGTGAGCATGAGTCATACATCCTTAAAAATTAGTGTTACAATCCTAATAATGCCAACTGAATACTTGGTTAAAAGAATCCTGCATTTTAACACTGATTTCACTAAAAATGAGATCTGCATATAATTCAACGAAAATAGGCTCAACTGAACACAACTTCGTATGAGCTAGAGATCTAAAGTTACATAAAATGGGAAATATCTCATTAAGTCCGTTCAACTTATTAAAAGGAGCACTAGTGCAATACTTTCTTAATTTTACTTGGTTAGTAGCTACTATTGAAAAAATTAAATTCAAAAATTTTATTTCTTCTTAAACTATACACTTTAAAATAGAAATTCTGCCCTATTTAACTATGCAAGTATTAAATTTCTGAGGAATTCTCTTGAAATTCTACAGATTTCGATATTTATGAGGATATTTTTACATCGTAGGTTATATACTGATCATATTATAAGACAATATCTGTTGTTTTTTTTATAATGAGCAATATCAAACAATACAATAAACTTGAATCAATTATGAACAAAAATTCTTGCTAAATTTAAAGTTTTTATATATGAAATCCACAAATAAAACAATTCGAGACAAAGGTATACAGAACAGATATATTTTGCATAATCTTCGTGATTTTTACGAAATATTTTTAATTCGAATAATACATGTTTTTCATATATTGCACGTAGAAATCAAATATCTCAACAATATATATGAAAGAACAACACATTTCGAACATTATTTGTCCTTTATCTTATGTAATCAAATATAGTTTGCGGAACACACTATTGTTAGATGAGTAATTCAAGATAATATTAAATCTACATAGATAAATAACATATTTCACATCATAAAACTATCATATTTCTTTTTATTGACTTATCATTTCTTATTTGACATTATTAAAAATTCTTCAAGGTTATTCATAATACTTAATCGTATAAAACAACTAGATTTATTTGACTAAGCATATTGTTTGAATTTGAAAGAACGCGAAAGAAAAAAGAAAGAGAAACAACTTTATAAAATTATAACAATTTATTTTTTGTGCACATAAAAACACATAAAACCAGTGAAATATATAATCAAAATGAAAAATATCTATTTTTTATGAATAAATTGCAAAAGGATTAAATTAATCTCGATATTCTTCATATTCAGGCCATCGACTATTTGTTTGCGTACCTATATAAGAAAAATATAAGAATATTTTATATGAAAAATAAATAAATACTATACCATAATTTTCATCCCACCATGTTAAATCTTGTTGAGGATTATGTATTAATAATGAAGCTTTATAATCATCATTCATCTTTTTTAAAACCAAACTGTAATAGATAAAAACAAATAAGAATAAAGTTAAGAAAAAAAAATCAATATGAATAAACTTACTTATTTAATGTTGCTGCATCTAATAATTTTGAATATTCGTCATATGTTTCTTTAAAACAATCAAAACGTTTTTTTTCAAAATCTTGTGTACGTTGAAAAACAGCTTTCATTGCTAATTCATAACGTGATCTTTGTTCATTAACTTCATTAATAGCTTGTTGATATTTTGTTTTTGTAAAACTAACTTCACGTCTTGCTACATCAGCTTTATCAGCTAATTTTTTTCGTTGATCATCTGATGCTGTACGTTCAGCATCATCAGCTAATTTTGATGTTTTACATGCTGAATAATATGCTGATTTATATTCAGATATTTTATCTAATAATTTTGACCAAGATTTTTGTGCATCAAGAAATTCTTTTTCAAATTCTTTTGTTTTTTTATAATGTAATAAAGATTTTTCATAATGATCTTTACGCCATTGTCGAAGTTTTGGAATTAATGATTCACTTAATGATGTTGATAATGTTGAATGGACATCTGCCATTTGTTCACCTATTTAATTTATCAATTAAAAATAAGAAAAAGAAAAAATATATATTTACCTGTTGTTACAGTTTGATCCCATACAGTTTTATTTGTTCCATATTCTTGTGATTTTGTTAATTCATTATGCCATTTACGTGACCATGAACGTAATTGATTTACATAAGATAATTCAATTTGTGCACGTTCATCAAACATATCTGCAAGTTGTTGAGCTAAATCATGACCATTTTCACATCGTTTTAAAACAACTGAATAACCATTTGGTTCAAAAAATCCTCGTCCATATGATGAATTATTAGCAAATGCTTCAGGACCAGATATAGCACCATTTAATATTGATGGTGATGATGGCGATAAAATACTTTTACGATGAAAAAAGTTCATATTTACGAAAAAAAAAATGTCACAATGTGTTACTAATTCTTGGTGTATAAATATGAATGAATGAATGAATCATGGTTGTACTTGTAATACGAAAAAAAACAGAAAGAAGGATTTATTTGGTTCTTCTCTCTCCCTCTCTTCTCACCCATTTAGATGTTCGAGAGAAAAAAAAACAAGAAAGAAAAATATAAACTTATCGGATTGATTGATTCATTCATCACAATCTTTTAATGTAGCGGAGGCGTATTGTTATATGTGAAGAAAAAAAAAGACATTAATATAAGTATATCATAAACTCTAATTCATCTTCGTGAATATAAAATATATGCAAACATCTGCGTAGTTATAATGAATAGGAAAAAAAAGGAAAATCTAGTACATCTATTTTTAGTCTTATCAATGGATATAGATGTAAATATAACCGATCGTTTGATTGATATATACATATACATATATATATATCTTAGATAAAAAAAAAAGTAGATAGTATCTATAAATATCATCAAATGACAATTTATCAATGATTATATTTTTGAACTATAAAATGATGCTACAAAAGTTCAAAATCATTTGAGTATATATAATAAGATTGCATGTTATAATAATATGCGTATTTTTTATTTTTTGATGTCTATTTTTTATCTAAATAAAATTCTAATGACGTAGATAATAAAACATCTGTCATTGGTAGTTTAAAAAGTTGTAATCAAATTCAATTTCTTTTTTTTTTTTATTTCATTTGTCATTGTGTAGTTATTGATGAGTTGGTTTTCTTTTATATTAATAATTTATCATATTAAAACAGAAACTATTTCCTTAGAGGATAATGACAATGAGTTGAGAGGAATTTTTTTTTATCTATGTGGTGGTTTTATTACGTACAATAAGTGTATGCTTTCTTATTTATAGATATGCATTTGATAGTATAGAATGAAAAATCAAGAATGAATGACAAATACCAGAACGTAAAAGAATTCATCATCTTTTTTTTATATATGGAGTCTATTGATATTAATTAAACGAAATAAAATTATTCTTATAGATAACAGATACAAGAATTAATAAAAGAAATTCTATGAAAATTACCAAATTCATTTGAGAATAAGGTAAGTTATTTTTCTTTGATAAAATTTCGAATTGTTAAAATAAATAATGTAGAATTGTTTTATGACAATATATACGAGATGGTGCAGAAGTCAGTTTACTGAGAAAAAAATTGAATATCTTCACTGCGATTCAACCAAACTGGATCATTTTTTTTTTTATCAAAGTTAGAAACATGTTCATACTCAAAATTCATATGGATGAGATTAGAGAGAATCTTTGTTAAGTATATTGTTTTCTAATGAGCCCGCCATCCTGTATATATATTACATATATTCTAATAAACATATTTATATTTTCATTATTAAATAGATTTGAAAATTATAGTAAATATTCTTTATTATTTTTCATGATATTGACGAATGAACTATAGGTTCTACCTTCTAACTAGGTGCAAAGTAAAGTCAGTAAAAATGATTTAGGAAATGAGTATATTATATACTTCCGTTAAATCTACGTAGAAAGTCATATAGAGTCATTATTGTTCATTATATAGTGTAATTATACTCTTTAACGTATTAAATCTAATTCATCCAAGTTCATTTTGCGTATATCATGAGGGTGAAATAGTCTCAAATGGCTATCGCCTTTTCTTTTTATGTGAATATCCCTTATATATATATATGAGTTAGACTAGCAAAATATAGTGATAATCTATAAAGTAGTCTACATATTCGAATTCTTTGTTGAAAGATATATAGAGTAAGTAGAAGTAAAATTTGTACTGTATATAACAAGTTATAATGACATCTATGGCAATGATTTTTCTAGTTTAGTTTATAGATATTTCTAGAATTATTCTAGAAAAGTTTATCATATAAATAGCAGATTGATTAACATTAGAAATGTACAAAATAAGTTCATTTAAGTACTCGTTCTTATTTATTTTCTATATCTTATTTATATTTTATTAGATATAAATTATTTATTGACAGTTATTCATTTATATTCAATGCAAGTTTCATCTTCATAATTTAATGTATTATTTTAAATTCAGACTTAATGAAGAGAAAGTTAACTAGAACTAACTAGGTTTTTGAATTAAAATATCATGTTGAACTATAGTAATCATTTGGGAGTTTGTGTAATTAATAGTGATAAGTAGAACAACTATGACATTTATAGAAGATGAGTCAGTTATATAAAAGAATTTATAATTTTTGTTTCTATGAATATTACTCTTATAAAAATATCAATATTAATAATTCTTTCAATTTTTATGTATGTATAGGCATTTATCACAAAAATTTCTAAATATTTTGTTTTTTACAAACAAATTATATTTAAAATGTATTCATTATCATTATATTTATTTATTCTATTATCTCTTCATAATCAAATTCAAGCTGAAAATCGTTTATCACCAAGTTATCAACATTTAGCATCAAAATATTGTTATATTGATGATTATTCAATGTGGTTAGAACAACAAACATCATTAAATTATTTTTTACAATTTGCTCAATTTTTTGATTTGGATACAAAACGTATTGAAAAAGAACTTGAACGGTATCGTTTACAACATGAATGTTTAAGAGCTCTTGAACGTCTTCCTATTATCGTGGGAAATGGATAGAAAAGGTTTTTTTTTCCTGTTTAATAAACAAAATATCAAAAACATATATATATATAAATAAAAATAATAATTATTTTGTTGTAGTATTTTCTGATAATATTTTTTGCAATTTGATAGTAAATTATAATGTAATTTACCATAAGTGACCTTAGAATTCATACTAGATAAATTTTTAATTCGACCTTTGCGTGTCAAATTATTGTGCTGTTCTTGTAAATTGTATCTTTCACCTGAAAGACCTGTTATTATTTCTACTCTATTAACTAATTCAACATAGTAACATTTACGATTGAGAAAATTTGATTGTCTTGACTTTTGAATTAGTGCCTTGAGAACGATATTTATGACCAAAAAAAAATAATGTTAAAGCTATCATGACTTTATCTACCTTTGAAAAAATAGCCAAACATATGTAAAAGTTAGATGTGTTTCATACTCCTTATAATCTACTATATGATAATTTAATTAGATAGTTACATCAATAGAGACTCTTCTATTCTGTTACTTAAAATAGTCTAAAAGTTCTGATCACGGTATTAAAAGAACTTTGTCAAAGTAGTTGATCTATGCAGAAGTGAAAAGTTTTTTGTAGAACTTCTTGAGATGCGTTGAATGATACATAATAAATTCTATTTGCATATGACACTAAACAAACTGTGACTTAATAGTGACGATTTCTCTATACCTTGCATTTTCGATCATTTTATGGATATTAATGTGTATCCATCTACCATTCAGTTGATTTTAGTTCGTTCAAAGTTTTATGAAAATAGAATTTATTATATATCAATGAATGCACTTCAAAACTCAATACTTTAGGTAAAGTATGTTTACTGTCTTCAAGTTATTGAATTGTTAAAATTTTAAAACTACTCAAAAATAGGAAATATTTTTTTTATTTCAGTTAAAAAACTTAGCTTTTAATAATATTTTTAAATTTTATCTATAGAACTTATAGAAGACAGAGTTTCATAATATTAAATTATTATAATTTCGATTATATTTGAATTCGAAACGTTTTAATAAAATAATAATCAGAAAAAAAAACAATCTATCACAAAAAACAATTTTATTCTTCTCGTATTACATAACAATTAAATGTTGAGTTAAGTACCACATAAATAATGGTTGAATACAAACAATTAAAAGAAGTAAATAAATTCGACGTGTATTTCCATTTGGATTATATGATTGTGATCCACTTGTATCCGGTAAAATTTGTAATCGAAGACATTTAATCTATATAAAATATATTTTAAAATAAATTAATTTTAAAAAAAAAACTAAATAACATACAAGAAAATAAGATAATGATATGCTAACATAGAATAATGCACATCGATAAATAAATAATGATTGCATAATTAAATATAAAAATAAAGCAATAATCATTCCAAAATATTTATAACCACAATAAGCAATTAAATCAAGTGTATGTAATTTTGATTGAATATTTAATATATAAAAAATTAAAGAAAGAATACATATTTCAATTATATTGTAAACAAGAACTGATGATGCATGTGTGCCTAATTGTTCAGGTGTAAATCTTTGAAAATAAAAACTATTATTTAGTTTTATAAAATAAATCAATTTACCTATTTTGTGTACCAAGAACAAGACCAGCAATAAGTACATAAGTAAAAGCACTCATTACTAAAAATAAAATTATGTTTTATTTAAATAAAAATATATATTGTTTATTTTTTATTTTATTTTACATGGTATATAATAATCTGGTGCATTTGTATCAACACGAGGTGGAGCTGGTTGATCAGAACTATAAACAAGCGACCAATTCTATAATAAAAAAGAAAAAAATTTTAATTGATTTATTTATATGAAATCTTACTCGTGATACAAATGGAAATAAAAGAAGAGAAAGTTTTTTTATAACATATGTTTGATCAACAGCAAAATAATGTTTTATTGATAATAAAGATTTTTTCATCTAAATTAATAAAAAGATAACAATTTTTGTTTTTATTTGATTTTTATTTACTCGAACAGGTACCATATTAAGAGTGTTGCCTGTTATATCTTTCATACTTTGTCCAAAAATATTATAACCAACATTTAAAAGTGGATTATTTGATAGCAATTCCATGCCAGGTACTGCTTGATTTGAAGGCATAGTTTGTTGAGGTGATGATGATGATGGAGTATAAAAAGCTGTTTGTGGTGAAAAAAATGCATTTTGAGATGGAGTTGATTGAGGATTGGGCACATTTTTATTAGCATTTGATTTTTGTGATTGATCTAGAGAATAAAAGAAAAACATTAAAATTGATGAAGAATTTAAAAAACAACGATGCAAACCATAAGATGGCATAGTTGGATAGATTTGAGATGATTGTTGTTGTTGAAGATTAGAAGCAATTTGTGCGGAATCCATTAAATCACCTATAAGAAAAAGAATTAACAGAGAAATAATTACCCGAAATTCATGTTCTATATTGAAACGTAATTAAAAAAAAAGTGAATCATTTTAATGATTCAAATAAAGCCACATCTTAAATTAATTTATTGGTAGATGAATTTAATAAAAGCAGAATATATATTATTTTACAAGAGGTTAGTGACATCTGTCTTGTGATGGAATTTTAAATGTCGATAGTTACAAAATTCTATAATTTAATGATCAAATTCAATAAAATATATTCATTTCTAAAATCTCTTATGAATATAGAAAATCTTCATAAAGGCTCGCTTTCAATCAAGTGAATTATGTATAACTATCACCTATCATCTATGTCAAAACGATATTTCATTCAAGACAGAATGATGAATATTGCTTAGTTACAAAAGAAATATCGGAAATTGAAGAAGAGAAATAATGTACGAAATAAAATATGGAATAAAAACGGAGTGATTGATTGATTGATGATCGATGTTGCAAAGAGATAACAAGAAGAAATAACTTTAAACTGATTCTTTTTTCTACATATAATCAATAATAACTAAAATCTTGATTCTTTATTTAATTACTCACATAAAACAATCCCAAATATTAGTGAACAAAACTCAGACTTGGTTGTTTATATAGTTCACTCTTCTTTTGTACTTTTTATATCTTCCTGTTTTTGCAAACTGTTTTGTTCCATTTACTACTATAATTGCTTTCATTAATACTTCAATTTCTCAAATCAACTTCCATTATCATATCCTATCTTAATTCCGTCTTCTTCAAAATATATTTAATCCTTTGAATCCTGAATTTTTTGCATTGAATCGAAAACATAGAAAAAGTTACAAATTATAGTCATCTTTTTCGATAGATGAGGCAAAAGTTGTGGCTTTTCAGAACATTCTGTGTACTTATGTCCTTTTCCATACATATTTTCCTTTAGTTACTTATCACCAAAGGTCTTCCTACCCTTTTTCAACTATAATGATTATCTATGAGAGTAGTATGAATCAAACGATATACATTCTAACAAACAAACGAATATGTTAATAACATATTTAGAAAATGAAAAAATGTCCTTATTCAAATTCTCTCTGATTTTTGATTGATTGCATAGCATTTTGTTTTTTGACTAATAGATAATTCTATTGTTGAAAATTTATGTAAACAAGATAAATGAGTTTTATCTTTTGTAAAGTACTGAGTTATCATATAATCTTAGATATATGTCATAGATATCAATTTTGAAGAAACGAAAAATACAGAAAAAATTTTTAAATCCAAAATACAATGCTAAAACATTTTTCAGCTAAAGAAACTTTGTATAGTGTACCTTTTATTATCCTTCATACGTTCTATGATTCTTGTAATCTTCTACAGACTTACATTGGCTTCTAACATTTACTGAAAATGTTTCTCAAAGATTTGAAACTTTTCGAGATGAGAAGTATGTTTCCTATCGAGACTCAAAAGGTTCAGATTAAGAATCGAATATAAACAAAACAGACAAATTCGTTTCGTTTCAATCTATAATTAAGATTTTCCAAAACATGATTTATTATTTATTTTGAAATCATATTCACAGTAAAGAATAAATATAACAATCAATTCAAAAATTCTTTTGAACTTTTGTTTATTTCGTCAATATAAATTATTCGAACATGAAAACAAAACAAAAAAATAACAAATCAAACTAAGAAGTAAAATATCTTAAAATTGTATTCTTTTTTTTTCTTGTTCAATATCTAATTATTATTAATCATTATTGATCGAAAAGCATTTAACCATTGTTGTTTATTATATATATCATTTGTTTGTAATAATATTGAAATATTTCGATTATTCTTATCATTTAATGATGAACAACGAAATATATTTTGAGCTAAATTTAAAAAAAAAAATAAAATAAAAAAAAATTTTTCTTTCTATTTAAATAATTTTTACTTGATTTTAATCGTGAAAAATTTCCTGATGATAATTCAGATATTTTAATATCATCTTCAATACGTAATAATTTAATAGGTATAGGATAATTTATTAATTGATATGATTTAAAACCATTTCGATTAATAATACGTGTAAATAAAAGTATTTCATCAAATAAAAATACATATAATTTCTATTCAAAATAAAAAATAAAACGAATTACATTACAAAAACAAAATAAAATTCATACTTGTCCACGACTTGTTTTTAATTCACCATGACATCTAAGATGCGTTTGTTTATTAATTAATGGATGTTTCTAAAAAGATAGAATTAAATTTTTAAATAATACTTTTTATTTTTAATGAATATACTTGTTCATCATTTGTATAAATAAGTTTTTTAATAATATTGGAACAAATTTGTATTGATGTTGCTTGACTAACATCATTTATTAATTCTTCAATAATATTTATCTAAAATAAAAAAAATTTTTTAGTTTTTATTTAATAATTATCATTTAAATTTACCGTTTTAGGTAATATTCGTTTATCTTCATGTTCATCTTTCGTCTAAATAAAAAAAAGTAAATATTTGTTACTGTATGTCTGAGAGTATCGATTATTGATATAGAAAAAATACTCAATTTTAGTACAGTTTAAACGTTTTTTCTCATATTTAAATTCGAAGAAAAAATCAATTTTTTTAAATATATTTTTATTCGATTATTGAAAAATATGAGATTGATATAGATATGTGCAGAAATAGTCAGTTGTGGTCCCAATTAGGCCGAGACCATTATGCTCATTTTCTATTAAAGCTAAGGCTGGAAATTCATATAACTTCATTTATATTTTATATCTTTTGTTTAATCTTACTCGTTTTAAAATACGTTTAAATAGAATTGGATATTTCATTAAACGACTTCGTGGTTGATCTATAATATTGAAAATAATTATATAAATAAAAACTTTTAAATAAAATTTATATAAACCTAAAAAATCCCATAGATCAAGTTTTCGACTAAAATCTGAATTAGTACATCTTTTAAGATAATCATCAACACGACTATTTTCTTCACATCGTTTAGCATCTAATAGATCTTTAGCATTAATTAAATTTGAACAATATGATACATAAGATGAACGAATACATTGAAACTAAAATTAAAAAATATAAAAGAAAAAAAAAATTAAATAATTTTTATTTAATAAATTATACCCAATCAAAATAGATTTGGCCAATAATATCAATAGATGAATTTTCTTTTGGCTTTAAATTATATAGAAGATCTATAAAAATAGAAAAGATATTATCTCTGTCTATAGAATAAATTGTAATTTTGTTGTCTACTATGTTAGATAGAAAGGTTACTTTTACATTTCTTATATATTTAGAATAAAGAACCTCGATATACTTTCAATAAAATGTGAAAAATCACATCGGTTATACAGAAGAAAATATATTTGTTAAATTTTAACATTATATAATGAAATAGATAGAAAAAGAAAGAAGTATATAAATATATCAACCACGTTTTTTTAAGTCTGCAGCAAATAATCGATATCACTCTCTTTCATTCTTATCTTTTCTCTTGAATATATCGTTTAAAACACTTACATATGTAAAAAGAAAAAGCAAAAGAACGTACGAAAGAAATATCGATAACATCTGTTACAGTTTATCAATAAACTAAAACTTTTTTAAATTAAACAAGTAGGAACAAAAAATTGTTTGAAGATATGGAATATGACTTTAGACATGAGCTCGACGTAGTCTTTCTATAAACATTATCCAGGTCGATGATTCTGGAAGCAGTGGTCTGTGAATTTTTGACGAAAAACCTTCAGAAAACAGACCGCTTCTGGTCAGAACCTGCCGGAAAATACCCGAAATTTGACCCAAGAATACAGTGACCGTATGCGACTGCTGGTTTTAACAGGTTCTTGTCGGATCCAGCCCGTACTTCTCGACCTGGATTTTGTATTATCCTTTCCAACATTTTTCTTCTCAATCTATTTACAAGATTATCAAGTGCTATAAAAAGCTAATCTTTAGATTATTACGTGTTCATTAAGACGTTACCTTCATGTAAGGGTAAAATATCTTCTAATGGTCCAAATATTTGTTTTAATTCTGAATCATTAAGAATATTTAATGTTTTCATACCATTTCGATAAACCTATTTAATAAAAATAATTATTTTTTTTTTTTTCTGTAAATAAAAATTTATATCTATATATATGTAATAATTACTCGTTGTGCTAAATTTAAATTTTCAATAATTTGTTGTTCTTCTAAAAATAATTCATAAAGAATATTTTGTCTTTCAATTTCTGTTGCTGTCATTGTTTGTTTTAATTTTTCTCCATCACAAGTTTCAGACCAAACTGGACGAAATCTTTTAATTACAGGAGATGATGATATACTATTTGATGTTTGTTGAAATGATGATGCTTTTCGTTTTATATTATAATTTAGAAGATTAGATGATGATGATTGTTTTGTTGTTTGAAGTATATTTCTAACACGATCACACATTGGACTTAATAATTCTGTTACAGATGATAAACGTGGAATAGAAACACGTTTTCTTTGTTGAATATCATCATTTGTAATACCTTCAATTGAACGAATTGATAATGTATCTGTATCAGATTTACGTTTATATTTTTGCTTAAATAAAAATAAAAATAAATATATTGTTTGTGATAGAATTTCGATAAAAGAAAACTTTTATCGATAAAATTTTTAATTCTATTACAGATTTATTTAGCAAACGTGTGAACCCACTCGAAAGTATTTTCAAAAGAAAACCTTCAGTGGAATGTGATGTTTGCTCAGACATAGATTCGAACTATTAACAATCAACTTATTGTACCACTAAACTATTTTAAACTAACCTTAAAACGAAATGAAACCGAATATTGTAATGTTGGTGTATGTAATCTATTTGATATTGTTCGTTCATTATTAATTGAATATTGTGATAATATTGGTGGAAATGAGAATTGATCTATTGATTCCATATCGTATGAAGATTTAGTCAACGATATACATAAGAATCAAGCATTCTCATGCATAAAAATATAAATCTAGAAATGGATAAACATATCATATATTCTATGGATAATTACAGATAGAAAAAAATAAGACAAAGGAAAAACAATGTCTCAGGGTCGATGAAGAATAACAGCTGTCATTCTTTGTTCATTCAATATCATTAGTTTGATCTCTATCTGTGACTTGACCTCTCATAATAAGATGATCCTACAATCTAAGTATATATCATATTCTTTAATGATGATCAATTATCATATAAACAAATGTCTTTGTAGACATTGAATGACCACAAACAATCATCATTATTCACTATTATTGTCTGGACAGAAAAGATTCATTATCATAATTAGAATATGATAGATCATTTTGGTTAAAAAAAATGGCAGAAATAAAAGAAACTGTACTTAAAAACTAATCAATATATGTTGATGTTTTGTGGTAAAAATGAAAATATGTCGGAAATTTCTTGATGATGTGACAAACAAATATCAACATAATATTCTGATGACATGACACAGACAACAAGAGAATATTCTATTTTGTCCTATTGCACATATAAACAAATTCCGAACTTGTATTGACCTCAACATATCAACAATATTAGCTTTTATCAGTATTTACATAAGGACATATATCTCTCTTCTTATAAGATGAGTTCTTGACAATTATTCTATAGATTTATCATTTTGATTATTTATTTCAATCTTATTTTCACTGATTTAAACCAATTAGCTTTCAATTCATGTTTAACTGTTCTTTATTCAACTTTTAATGTTAAATAAGAAATAAGACTTCGAATTCTAATATTTCTTCCTTGATACATTATTGTTCTGTAAGATTATAAAAACAAGATCTATTGACCCATAAATGTATTTATTTTCACATGTCAATTTTACCAATAATGAGATGAAACAGAAAACAACAAATATATAAATATAATACTGAATGAGATTAAAATTTAGTGAACCTTGATGATAAGAAATGACAATTAGTTTCAGTCAGTTGAGTACCATTTATACTGATTGTAATTCAGGGATATCAGATCAGGACTTTTGAATAGCATTGGACTTCGAACTAGTAGATTTATATTTTAGTCCAAATTCTATGATTGGAAGAACTAAAGTTTAATTCACCTTACCCTCAAGATGTTTTTTTCAATAGAAACAAGTTAAATACAATTAAATGAACTCATTAGCTATGAGTTAATCAGGATAAAATAAAAATTCGAGAATATTGCCGTTTTACAAGTGCTTCAATCTAAATTGTCTTGATTCTAATGAATTCTTTGAAATGGTGTTGCCTTCATATTCGAATCTAATATCAGAGAATTTAGAACTTGAATTTTTTTTTATGAGAAAAAAGAATAAAATTCAATAGCATGACAAATTCGTCCCACACTACTCCAAGCTGGGGTTTAGACATTTATATTAAGTATACAGATGAAGTTAGCACCATATTCGTCGTCTAGGTACCTGTTCCATATACAACTCGACGAGCTTTATCCAATAGTATCCTCAGATTTACCATAGTTAATACTATAAATTTCGAAATCCTAGATGGCATTATGAAAAATCTGAAAGTCATAGTTTGAGCTATAATAAATTTGAGCATACTGTCATCTCGAAAAATATGTTTTAAAATGTAGAAGTACTTTGATCTGATGACTTTATGGATAGATAACACAATAAATAATATAATTATTAAAACGATCTTATCATGAAAAACGAAAGAAAAATAGAGAAAGTAATGGATATTCCAGGAAGAATGAACTTTTCAGCAGTTTTTGAGATTTCTTCTTTATGATCTCCATGATCAAAGTTTTTGTTTTATTTTAAAAAAAAACAGCACTTGAAATTCTCTACAAAACTATATATGATTAGACCGAGAGACTATTTTAGATTTATTTGATGAAAAACATACAAAAAATCTATAAAAACTAATATAGGTTTGAACCTAATGAATAGTCGTCTTTCACATCTTATTTTTTCATTACTTTGCTTTATTAGAAAAATACAATATATAAAAAGATACAGCGTGAGAATCTCTAAAATTCACGCAAGATTACTTAGTTGATACTTGCACTTTTTGTTTTCTAAGTAAATAAATCTTTGAGCAAATCAACATTTCAACTGTGTAAAAATGGCATATTTTTTTGGTATGAGATGAATTCAACTTTTTCTTATTTCATCTTTTTATAACTATTCTTCGTAAATTGTAGAGATTTTAACGCTATATCTTTTAGTATATTTTGTTTTTCGAATAGGCAAAGGAATAAAAATAGATTGCAAATTAGTGCCTTTTCTTATATGTCTTTGTAGAGAAGAAGTTTCAAATATACTCAGAGACCCATTTTTCCTGAAACACCTATTACAATAAAATCACCCTCACCCTCAAGATATCTATCTATTTTTAAAATAAATGAAATTCATTGGTTCATTGAAACTACCATTCGAATTCATTGAAAAAAGTATACATACTTATTTTATAGAGGTCTATTACCGAGACATCAAACATTTCAAATGGGTTTTTTGTAAAATTTTAATTAAAATTTTGATACTTTTACTTTTATTTCTTTTTATTTATTTATAATTCAATTGGTAAGATTTCATTCACTTGAGACTTTTTTTTATTATTTAAAAATTCAAATTTTTCTGAAATTGTATTAAATAAAATACTAGTAGAATCATTCCGATGATATTTTAAATAACTTTATGAACATGAGATTGTACATATTGATTAAACTTAGATTTTAGAACATTAAATAATAGAGAGGTATCAAACACATGTAAGTATCTTATCAACTATAACACATTATGCAGTATAAACTGACATTCCAAACATTTCTAGAAGAACTAGCAAAGCTTAATCAATCATTGAATTAATACTGAATGAGAAAATGAATAAGATCTATTAAATATAAAATTAGTAGAAGCATAATCATTATCATCACTATGCAGGATCATCGGTTTAGAGTACTGTATAAATCTTTTTATTTTGTTTTGGCGCTATGCCAAGAATAAAGAAAATAGATTAACGTCTATGATCGAACTTTTCTTATACGAAATTATTTTAAAGACGTAATTTCGTATCACATGCTTCCATTTACTTTCAAAAATGACGACATACAAAAAACACATTGTTATGTTCTTAAATCAACTTTTTTAGATTATTTATTTTATAATAAAAATGATGGCCGTAGTGCCATCAACTACTAATAATAGTAAAACTAATGAAAAGGTTTGTAAAAAAACTTGAAAGTATATTTTATATTATTATACTATATTAATAATAGCTCCATGATGAATATCGTACTATTAAAACATATGTTATTAATCAAGAACAAAATAATCAATCTGATAGAAATAATAAAACACAAATACTCAATAGAACAGATAATAATATGAAAGTATAATATATTTATCATTTAAATTTATATTTATAATCGAAATATTTGACAATATTTAGGAGAGAACAGATAATGTATTAAATATATTGAATAAAAATCCTGTCGCTACATTATCATTTAATCAAATGAATAATACTGAACATTTACAACAGAAAGGACAAGATGAAACCATGCATGAACAATTATATCAATTTCAACAATTACGTGATGGAATATCAATAAATTCAACATCAAATTTAACGTAATTTCTTTTTTCATTTTTTGCTATTCAATTAAAGTTTGTTTTTTTTAAACTGTAGTCGACAAAAATACTCTGATGATAAATCTGTTATATCAATTGATGATTCATTTAATAATCGTAAACGTCAATCAGTTCATGATACTTCTGGTATTCAATTACCATTAATTGAAACAAATCAAACACGAGTAATCAGTTTTTTTTTCCTTTTACTTTCTTATATATATGTTAGGTTTTTCAGACAACATCAAAAAATTCCATGTCAAGAAAGCCAATAGAACCACTTGGTATTTTACCACTCAAACGTCAACGAAATCCCGCTGTAAACTTTTTTTTTAAATCATTTTTTTAAAGACATATATACTTTTTATCTTTTAGAATTATCCAATCATATTAACATCAGAAGATGCTGAACGAAGTTTTTTGAATCTTGCAGATCGTGTTGCTACTCCACAAGCTACTCGTACTATATATAAACCATTACCACCAAAATCAAATGATTCATCACTTCGAATAGGAACAAATAATAAAAGTAAAAATATATATTTTTTACAAAAATATTGATAATTATAAATTAAACTTTAAAAGAATCTAGTAAATCAAATGATTATCATGAAAGATCAAATACTTCTTTCTCATCTTCTCTATCTATACATCAAACTTCAACTACTGAATTATCTAATAAACAAATACAAAAAAATATACTTAGTTGTCCATTACCTACTCCAGAAATAAATTCTAATTCTAATCAAATATTTCGTTTAATAATACAAAATGGTTTAACAAAAGATCAAACAGAAAATTTTTTACATTTTCGACAATTTTATTGTTTTATATGGGGTAATATTGTAAAAATATTTCGAATGTTAGAAAAGCTTATGTATAATTATAATGTACCAATTGCATTAATTAATGGAGAAAGGTAAAAATAGTTAGTTTTTTTTTTAAAAATATTTGAATATAAATAATTTAAATAGAGTTGCTGAAATTGCACAAACTAATGAAATTGAACGTAAACCTACATTAGAAGATCTTCTTAGTACAATTATTAATCGAGATGAAGTAGAAAAATTAATCAAACAATCGGTAAAATTCATATTTTCTTCTCAATGAAACATATTATATATATTAAAATAGAGTCGCCATTTTCTTAATAATAATGAACAAGAACGAGCAGCTATTATAATTCAATCCTATTGGCGTGCTTATCGTATTTCGAAATATACAAAAAAACGAAAATGGGCTGTAAAGATAATTGAATCATTTTGGTTAAATTATTCCAAATTATCTAAAATTCGACAACAATTAAAATTAACACGTCAAAAACAATTAGATTTTTTTTATATAAAACAAAAAGAATTAAAACAAAACTGGTCACATATATCATCTAATCGTCGTATTATTGTTCATATACCATCATTAGGTTTAACACAACGTATTCGAAAAAAATTAAATAATTTATCAATAAAAGAAAATTATCAAATAGGACGTTTATGTGAATTAGAAGATCCAAATATTGATATTATTTATATATCACCAATACTTTTGAATGATGAAATTTTACAATATTATAATAAATTGGTATGATATTTAAGTAATTTGACTTTACCCTCATCCTCAAGATTATATAAATTTAGATTAATTTACGTGCTTTGGTTGAACAAGGAAGTGAACAAGCTACGCCATCAATACCTAATAATGCCAATGAACGATTTATAGTTATTGTACCAGAAGCATTGAATCATTTTCCTGTAAGTTAAAAAAAAACGAAATTTTATTGTAAGATTTAATTTTTTATATATAGGGACATAATATGTGTTTATCTACTTTACTAAAATATAGTCCAAAAGCTTTGAAACAGTAAATTAATAATAACGAAAAGAATTTATTATTATTTCTTTTTGAATATTTTAGAATTAAAAATTTATTAAAAGATCGTCAAGCTTATCTTGTAACAGGTGTTTCACATATAGATGATCTTTACATATCTGAATATCTTGATATTCCTATATATGGTTTGTTTTTATATTAACTATTATATCTATTTAATTTTTATATTTAAAAATTGATTAGGTTGTGAACCAGAAGTATCATATTTATATTCAACAAAATCTGGCTCAAAAAGAATATTTAAATCAAGTAATGTTCCATTACCATTTGGTGAATATGATATATATAATCAAAAACATCTGTTCGAATCATTAGCACAATTAATTATTGAACATATTGATATTCAACGATGGATATTTAAAATTGATGATCATTATGATGGTTTAGGTATAGCTTATTGTGATATTGCTATATATCTTCCATGTTATAATTATATTTTAAAAGAAGTTGAAAAATTTGCAGATAAATGGTCAAATAAATCAATACAGGTAAAGAAAATAAATAATTAATTGTTATATTTATGATGTTATTTTTCTACTAATTCTTTCGAAATCGTTATAGGCGATAAAGGATAAAATCATATTTTTCTTATAGAAACCATTTTATGCAAAAATTCTTTCTGAATTACCTGATGTTCTTAATAAATATACAATTGTAAATAAAACTCAATTTAATTCTTGGCAACATTATTTAAAAAGTTTTTTATCTCAAGGTGGAATAATTGAAGCATATCCACCATCAGATTCAATAACATCAATAACTGTTTGTCTTTCAATTGAACCAAATGGTCATCATTCATTAATTTGTTCCGGTGATCAACTTCATGCTGAATCACAATTTTCTTGTTGGGGTTTAGCATTTCCACAATCAAGTATTGATTCAAATCAATTGAATAATTATTGTTCATTAATTGTTGAACAATGTAAACAAAGATGTATCTATGGTTATATTGATATTGATTTTGTTACATTTATTGAAAGAAAAACTGAAAAACAAAAAATATGGATTATTGATTTATCTATTGGATATTCTGAACATGTTTCACTTTTTCGTGTTATGCAATATATAACAACAGGACAATTTAATTCTCAAACACATTCATTTATTATAAAAATGAAACAAATTAAACAACGATTAAGAAATTGGCAAAATGGTGCACCGGAATATACAGTAAAAATATAAGAAAAAATTTTATTGATTACTTTTTTTTTTTAATATTATATATAGATTACTGAAAAAAATGGTTATGCTGTATGGAGTTCAAAATTATATCATAATAATTTATCTAATATTCATTATAGTAATTTTTTTCAAATTTGTCGTTCACATGGTATTGGTTTTGATATTCGAGAAAAACAAGGAAGTATTTTTACTTTACTTGAATGTGATCCTCATCAAAATATTGGTATGATTACAGTTAGTGATACATTACAAAATACATTATCAAATTTTATTTGTTATTTAAATGCTATTTATCAAGAAATTACAACTAAAGAAATGCCAGGAGAAAATAATTTTATAGTAAGAAATCTTCTTTATTATTTTTTTTTTCTATAAATAAAATATGAAATTTTTCTTGCTGTTTATAGCTAGCTGTTAATGATATTGAAAATATACTTGGTATAACACAAGAAAATGCTTCAAATGTTTCGTTGAATACTACTACATCTTAATAAATTGTTTTTTTTGTTTTCTAATGTTTATAGTCACCTTTAAATCTCGCATTTTTTGTTTTAAATAAAATATCACAATTTTTCTAATTGAATTTCTTTTTATTAATGTATGAAATATAATATATTATTTTAAATAAAAAAGATAAAGAGCTATTTGATTGTACGTATCTGTACTTAATTACTGAATGAAAAAAAAAAGTAAAATTATTAACTAGATTTTATTCTATAGAGAAATGTCAACATATTCGTACTATTATCTATTATTTTTTTTATAACTAGTAGTAGAAAGGTTATGTTCTATTGACCTATGATATTTACAGAATACATGAATTTCTTGAGGATTTTTTCCAGATTCGTTTTTATCTTTTATTTTATTAAAGATTAAATTATGTTCTTATGTCATTCTTATCTGTACAATGAATGAATGTCTCTTTTTTCTTTATATTTATTAATGTCGAGTATTTAATCGGTAAAAATCAACATAGATATTTTCTTAGATAAAGCAAGAATTACTTAGAAAAATAATACAAATATTAAATCATTTCATAAAATGATTTTCTATATATTTCATAACATGTCGAATTGATAATAATGATATAAATATTATGTATTACATATAAGTAAAAGTAAAATGTTAATATTCTTACAAAATATAAGATCATTGAAATCAAAATCAAGGTAGTAATGACATCATTTTTATATATCATGAAATCGTATAATTCGAAGTGTTGATGACGTACGAATATTTTATTGCTTTATTATCATTGAATATATGAATTAGTAAACTTCAACTCACGTCAACTTGTATCGTAATTTGCTTATTCAAATTTCAACATTCTTTCTTACATCAGACTATCGAAAAAAAAACACACCTTCAATGAATGTGTAATGTATATATTTTCTTTCATTCTTCATCATAAGTCAATAGCAAATAATTGTAAAACAATCCTCCTACATATATATATATATAATCATCATTATATATGTATATAAAGACGATTTTAACGGTTCTTATTCATACATTAAAATTAAAGTTAACAAATGAATTTTCTATATTGTATTGTGATTTTATTATTACCACTTATTTCCGCTTATCCATATCAGCATTCAAGTAATCTTGATAATTTTCTTCATATGTATATGAAACAACGAGAAGGAAATTCTGATGAAACGAATAAAAAATTTGGATCACCTCGACAACATATGTTTCGTTTTATGCCATTACATTATCAACAACAATTATTACAAAATCCACCTTGTCTTCCACATATTTGGAGTTGTGGTCCAGGTTTACCTCCTTGTTGTCCTGGTCTTATGTGTTATGATGGTAATGCAAAACGTGGTCGACAATGTGTTGCTAAAGGATAATCATAGTAATAACGAATATTTTATGAATAAAGTTTTATTTTTATTTTTTTTTATAAATATTAAAAAAATATATATATTGAAATTTTATTTGATAAAGATCTCATGTTTATAATTCAATGATCTTACTGATGGATATTTTTTTTTAAACTGTTTTATTTATTATAATGAATTTACTATATAGTGCTTACCATTTTATCATAAATAGTGTTGCTAGCTTCTAGAAACTTAAACATAGATTAATGAGTATTAACTGTTCAAAAGAAAAATGTATACAACAGTAAAGAGTCATTTAACTAAAGACAAATTCATGTAAGAAATCGAAAAAAAAACGAAAATCATTATTAAGAAAGGATGCAAGGTTTTTGTGTGGTTGATTTCTTTGCAAATATCTTATGTATACTTTAATTCGATAATGATTACAAAGCACGTTGAATAAATATTTGTATTGTAATGTATCTTTGATGAACATTTTTCAATTGTTAACATCTGAAAATAATAATGTAGATTCATATAATAAAAATCACGTCATTTTTATGTGATTAATCACGATTTATTGTTGATTTTTAGAATAAAATATTTTCATATTATTTATGATGGTTGTTGATGCATCGATACATGACCGTGACCTTAAATTCAAGTGTTAGGACTGCAAGAACCGTTGTAATTATTATTTAGTGGTCGCAATTTCTCAGAAGCATCGAGAAAAAAATTGCTGATTTTGATGACATGGGAATCTTGGCATAAGTAGTAGATCAGTTTTAAGTATCTTCAATAGAATGTATCTTATTCATTGGTATGAGTCATAGATGAATTATACAATTTTTCAGTTTGAATGAAATTACGCATATATACTTTTATAAAATAAAAGTCATCCTCATTTACTATAAATCTTAACAAGTAGACTATAAGGAATTATACATTTCGTATTTTTATGATATTTTCTGTATTTTTCATTGCTGAGACTTAATCTTTTTTTTGTTTCAAAAGGTATCTTATTCAAGTTTCTATAAGAACTTTAAAAGAAGTTTTACTATAAAAGATTACAATGAAAATTTCTTCTGGGATATTTGTGAGACATGAACGCGATGCATTTTTAAATAATTTTCGCGTTTTTTTCTTTTCCAACGAACAAATGTACTTAATATTAATAAAACCCCCATGCGGTTTTGTAGCTCTTAAAAACCCTATTGTTTATTATCATCTCAAATGATGTGAAAAAAATTGATCTCTTTTTTTTGTAGAAACATTAGACACCAGAAGCTTATACTATAAGAAATATCGCTTTTATGCATTATAACTTTCTTCAACAAAACTTTAATAAGCACACATTTGAAAATATAGAAAAACTTGTTTCTGACGAATGTTCATGTCTCGCAATCTTCGTCATAAGATTTTTCAACGTGATTGCTTATAGTAAAATCTCTTTGAAGATTTTGTAGAGAATTGACTAAGAAATATTTTGAAAAAAGAAGATTAAATGTGAGCAATGAAAAATACAGAAAATATCACGAAAGGTATCGTTCTTTATGACCTCTCTATTAGACAAAATATTATTTATAAACAATCTATCTATATTATTTGAAAAGAATATCATTTTTCGATTGTTTATCAATGTTATTATATGACTTTTTTATGATTAATTGATCAACATAAATCTTGGTTATTCGATAGCAATTTACATCTTTTGTCTGTATTAGAACAAACAAGAAATTTCTTCATCAATTTATTGATTTTTCATTTAACAATTATTTTAAAATTTTATATTTAAAATTTAAAAAGTTCTTGTTCTATTTTTTTTAATTGTTGCAATACACAATCAATAAACTTAAATAGCAGCTGTAATACTTGAAAATAACTTTTATCAACGTTATTATTGTAGATAGAAGCTATGAACATTCCTTTATCAACAGAAAAAGAATGAGCCTGTTGATCAAAATACGGTAGAGATATTCAATTCTTTTTTTGTTAAAAGAATTTTTTAGATCACCCTGTAGCAGAATTCACCGATTGGTCCCATCATTATGGATGTGTTAAATAAAATTACTTTTTTCAGAATCCGTATATAATTGTATTTAGAAAGATCAAAAGAAACTCGAATGGAATATTTATGATATGATTTTACTGTTACTAATAAATAAAAGCGATTGACACAATCCCTAGAAGATTAAAATGTAAAACACGATATAGCTACTGTGGCTGATGACACAGAAATAGTTTAGTTCTATGTTTCTTATGGTTTGTGACACTATCGGTCACAGTCTATGATGTGTAATATTTAATTAAACACTAATTAATTAACTAATTAATTATAATGTTGACCTTGGTCTGAGATGCTATTTCAAATACTATGTATCACGCTGTGTAAAATTGTCGGTCACAGTTTACGATAAATAATATTTAATTAAACATTAATTAATTAACTAATTAATTAAAATGACGGTCACGGTCTGTGGGAAGAGAAGTGGTTGGCTCGAATTTCTATTCTTATACATTTCAATGCTCTCTTTTCGGTCGTGTTTCATGATAGAGTAATTGTTGAGATTGAAAATAGATTTAAACTTTTAAGTTTATTTTCAAGAAAAATTTTTATTAACAAAAAATAATTAATAAAGTCAATAATTTAGCCTACAGAAGGCACTTGGGTAACAATACCATTAGCATTGATAATAATTCGTACACGATCGGTTCGATAGTCGGCTGTAAGAGGTGAGTTTTCAAGAACAGTAAATACATTAGTTAAATCTAAACATCAATTAATAAATAAAGATATCCATTGAAATTACTAATCTACATACCACTTTTTTCTTTGATATATTCTACTGCATATGTACCTTCTTTTCCAAGCATTTCTGGCCAAGAAGGTTGTGCTATATCAAGTGATTTAGTTTCTTCATCATCATCTGTGAAACCTAAACATATGTTTTTCTTTTCTAATTTCAATTGATTAATAACAAAAACAAAAATTTCAAACCTTGATTAACATTTATAACTGGAATATTAATAATAATTGGACTATCATTTTCAATATTTACCGGTATATGTTGATCATTGATACATAAAAGCGTATCTCCTTTTGTTATTCGAGCTGATAATGAATATGAAAATGATGGTGAAATATCAGTTGGTATTTCAATTTCATAACTAAATGGAAAATTGGATAAATCTGAAATTTGTATTTGTTTTAAATTTTTAGCTGGTGCATCAGCTAATGATGTATCTTGTAAAGCGACAAAAAGATTCGAACCACTTGGTACACGAGGAGTTTTATTTTGATCACCATCAAGTAAAACATAACCACGAATAATTCCACCAGCTAATGAGATAATGAAACTATAATTATGAACAATATAATAGAAAAAATAAACTTACCAGAAAAATGTAGAAAACAGATGAATACAATTAAACGAAACATATTAACAATATCTTTGTTTTTTTTTCTTTCAAATAACTACAATATAAGCATAAGACTGAATTTATAAACATCTATCAAACAGATATAAATATAAAGTGAATAGCCATCCCACATAATGATGTAGGCGGTTATATCATAAATTGTTACAAATCTAAGATCTGTTATGCTTAAGCTTAAGTAATGAAAAACATGCATAGGTAGGCAATAGGAAAGACGAAAAAGTAAAAAAAAAACAATCAAATGAATGTTGAAACAAATGTGTATGTAAATAGCAAATATGGTGAGGGTGAGGACAAAAAGTATACATAGAAGGACAAAAAAAAATAAGAACCTATATTAAACCAAAAATCCATTGGTTCTTTCGAAATACAATTCAAATCAGATTATAGACATTCTATGTGCACACGTCATCACAAATGACATTTGTATGCAAATCTGTCACATTAAAGGAAATGTAGGTAAGAGTATGTCATTATTCAACATGAAATAACCCAATCACAAAAAAAGAGAGGTCGTCAGATACAGACTTAAAAACAACGAAGACTTAAAACAGTATTTAAATGTTTTTTTTTCTATGGAACTTAGTTACTTTTTGCTTTTTTTCTCACAAAACTTTTTTGATACATATTACTATAATAATAAACGATTAGTTTTTTCCTAGATTATCATCCGAAATGTTCTCATCACTGTTTAGAATTTATCGCAGTCTTATTGAAGCAACCCTTGCATTACTACTGTAATACGATAGGCGATACTTAAAAGTATTTTTAAGAATAAACAAATCTATATATGAATTCTTTGAATATTCAATTTTAAGAAAACACAACCATTATATATTTCACGAAAAACTAATTTCCTGTTTCGAAAATAAATTATAGTCAAAAGAAATCCATTCATATGTTTTCTATCTTGAAAGCACACTTCATTTATTTGGCATTATATTTAATTATATCTTTTTGTGAACAATGTTCAAATTCAATACAGTATAAAAATATTTTTGAGTTTCAAAACATTGACATATGGAAATATTGTTGGATCTATTAAGAACTTCATATTTATGAAAAAAAAGCCAGTTCATTTAATAAAATCATATTTGTGAATATTCGATATTTTTTAAAAGATTTTCTCCACTGTAATGAGTTTTAATAAAAAAATTATTACTGATCATGCTACATTTTATAATTATATTTAATTTTACTAAAATTTCAATTTTGCTTGCACACATATTTTTAAAATATGAAATAGTAGAATAAGAATTGTAAAGATGGAGAATAAGGAAACATCACTAATCAATGCACTTGGACGAACATCTCAAACCTCCGGTCGACGGATGTATGTTACATCACATGCACCAATTATGAATGTATGTGAGTTAATCTTAAAAATAGCGTAGGGGAAAAATATAAATAGTTAAATATCAGTCTAAAGAAGTTAATTAATGGTTTATTATTTTCTATTAATTGGAATTATAAGTAGTTGAGTGTGACATTGACAATTTCGTTAAATAAATAATGTAATCAACAAAAGGAACAACTGTTTAACAAAAAATTTGTATCAAACTTTCACATATTATATATTCTTTCATTTTTGAATGTATTATATTATTACTGAGATAGTAAATCATAGTGTTCATAATTAATGACAGCATATGGTTAGTAGACGTACACATTATGATTTAATGATTAGTGACGATAATATCTATTTGATTATCTTTGTTAATGTCATCGATAGTAATTGAGTATAATCTTTCAATTCATAAGAAATCATATACTCAAAGATAACCCATCAAGATAAAGCTGATAAAGAAAGTAACGTTAAAATAAATATTATCTTAAGTGATAATTTTTTTGGCCTACAAAATCATAAATATTCAATGCCACAGTTAATCGTTAAATGATAGTATCATCTTATAATCCATCCATCATATCATTATATTAACGTCGAAAAACTTCCGTATAGTCATAATTAGTTTCTCTATAAATTCATTTTGTATCTCAAAAATAATCATGAATTATAATCTTACTTCGAAATTTATAATATAATAAATAGTTTTTCAAATGAACTCATGACTATAAATATTTATCTTTATTCTCATGAGCTTGATGTTTTGTTTTCTTTTTACATAACTTAAATATATACACCCACATATATTGCATGATAATTCTTTATAATATTCATAGAAATTAAAAGAAATGATTTAAAATAGCAAGATATAACTTCATAATCATTGTTTATAAACACTTTTAATGATTCTTTCTACATTTCTTTTAAGATAATTCTAATTGAATAAATTTTGAGTTTTTGTTTTTATTTACACCGACACCGAATAACCGGTAGTTGGAAAAAAAAGAAGACTGTTCCCTATTGAAACAAAAGAAAGAAGGAGTATTAAACTTACATACACAAACAACAATAACGATTGGTATGTGTGTCGGTCATTGGGCACAAAGGAAAAGGAGTGTAATACGAACAACAAACACAAAATATATCAAAAGAAAAAAAAAAAGAAAGAAAAAATAAATAAATACATATAAATATAAATTAGTCTTGACAATAAACAACAACATCAACAACGAACAACAATCAAAATTAATATTGCACAGTGAGAAAAAAAAAAGGAAAACTTAATACAAGACAAAAACAAAAATAGGAATGATTTTTTTTTCTTATTTTTTTTATTTTTCTTCCTTTTTTTTTGATATTATTTTAATATAATTTTATGATGGTTTGCCGTCTTCAGGATCTTTAAGTGAATGCCATTGGGCAATAGGTCGTCGAGGTGATGCAAGCATATCAGACCAATGACGTAATTCCGTACCAGTTGCATTACAACCTAAAACAACTTTTCCAATTGGTTCAGATGTACCAATACGATCATAATCGACAACAGTAACAACTAATTGTACTTTCTAAAATAAGAAGAAAAAAAATTAATTTATCTAAATCAAAAAAAAATATTAACCTGAATTTGTTCAAAAGGTACTTCAAATGTAAATGATTCATTATAATACGGATTTAATGTACATTTTTTAATGGATGTTTTCTTTTTTTTCAAACGTTTTCCATTCATCATTAATGATAATTTGACATATGGATCTAAAATATAATAATAATAAATTATATTAATTATTTTTTTTTCTATTTATATACCAGATAGACCACCAACATCCATTTTTTTAAGATTTTTAGCTTCAAGTATTGTAATTGTTAATTTACCAGCTGTTGGTACATAACGAAGTGAAAAGCAAATATCACCTAATTTATTCTCCTATATAACAAAGAAAAAAAATGATTATTAAAAATAAAAAAAAAAAAATTATTGTTATATAATTTACAGCTTCTCGTTCTCCAGGTGGTGGTGTTAAATCTTTTATTTCTCGTATAACTTTTCCTAAATCAACTGTATTAAGTGGAATTTGTACTTCACCAATTTGATCATGTCTTGAAAATCGATCAAAATCATAAACAGCAAATACTAAAGTTTTTCCACCTATTTCACCATAAGCTAAATTCTATAATGAAATTAAAAAAAACACAAAGAAATTATTTTTCTTCTTTCTTTTTTTTGTTCTTATCGTAACTAACTTTGAATATAAATGTTTCATTAAAAACAGGATTTAACGTTTTTCGATACACTTTTGTTTCAAATTTTTTCTTTTTATCTGGTAATACATATACTTTAACATATGGATCTGATGTTCCACTCATATCCATAGCTGGTAGTTCTTGTGCTTGAATAACTTCAACTTTTAGCTATATAATAATTAAAAAAAAGTATATAAAAAAAAAGAGTATTTTCTTTTTACTTCTTGTTTTTGAAAATCATAATCAAGTGAATATTCTAATTTTCCTAAATTAGGTGCTTCACTTTTTTTTGAATCAGCATCTTCGTTATCTTCCATATTTGGTGTTAATTCTTCAATATCTGGTTGAACCTATGAAAATTTAATCATATATATATATAGGTTATTCTTTATTTTATATAATTTAAATTTTTAATTTTACTTTTTCTTTATGTAAACCAAATGTTTTAACAGCTTGTAAATCAATTCCTTTTCCACCTTTAATGCCTTTTTTTTTCCATAATTTTCGACATACACGACGAATACAACAAGCCAAACATATACATAATGTGAGAAGTATTAGAAGTACAATTATAATTGTAGCCCATGGTGGCACTAAAATAGAATTAAAAAACAAAAAATTTTACTTTTATTGCCCAAACACTGAATCGAACAGTGGACCTTCTCTTTACGAGAGAGATGCTCTACCAATTGAGCTACATGGGCTATAGATATGAGAAAAAATTGAATCAAAAAAAATTTTCTTATTAATTGATTAATTGTTTTTTGAAATCTCTTGAGAATTTAATCATTAGTTGTTATTTTTTATCTCAAAAGTCATATATAAATATATACGTACATCGACCATGTAATGATGATTTAGTTGATTTTTTTTCTACTTCCACGTTATTGCTAATTTCCATCCGAGTATTTATTCTCATTTAATCAATTTATATCTTACAATATATATATATATATATATCTGTAGAAACATTAATTACTGTATCCATTAATTAAAAATAAATATTCAAGTATAAATGTTTCGATAATATATATTCAATGTGTACCGTCTTACTAATAAAATCGTAAGAAAAAGAAACGATAAAAAAAAATTGTTAACGTTTTTTTTTCTTTTTTCTCTTTTGCTTCGTTATTATGTACATCAGCCATTGCTATAGTTAGAAGTAACGTGGTGAAGTGTCTTTTTCATCGTGAATATAAAACATCGTTTTTTATTCGCTCCTGACACAATTCTTAATTTCATATATTTTGTGAAAAGAAAAACGAGTAAGGTTGAAACAAAAACAAAGAAAACAAAATTCTTTCGTAATAAATGAGATGCATGTACATGAATGTGTAAGGTGATTTCATAGAACGATAAAAGCTAATAACTCCTACGTATATAAACACATTTATAGGTTAATTTTTTGAATATAATTTATTTCGTTCACTTCTTTTCTTTTTTTTTTATGATAGATGACAGGTGTCAAGAATATAAATACGACAAGGAAATTTATTAATCAAAACTGAAACTTACTAGGTACTTTTTCGATTACATCTTTACCAATTGCTCTAGCCTTTTCAAATTGATTTTCAGTACTTGTTGTTGAAAGATCTACTGATGTTGGAATAGTAGTTACTGATACATCAGTCTCTTCTTCACCTTCTTCACCTTCAGCATAATCATCTCCTTCTGAATCATCATCAGCTGGTACAGTTTCTTGACGACGAAAACGACGATGTCGTAAAATACCCATTTAAGTTTATTTATATAATCAAAATTAAAAAAAAATAATGGCTAAAAGAAAATATACAGAATAAATTAATTTTAATTTTGCTTCTATTTGTTTTTTGTTTGTTTATTCTATTAAACTATAGATAATATAAGATAGTGAAGAAAATAAAATTGCGTAGGTTAAAAATGTAGTAATGTCTTGAATATTATTATGTGACAGAATAAAAAAAAAATGATAGGAATACTAAAGAGAAGAAGAAGAAAAAAAAGAAAGAGATTAACATTAGACCATACTATCTAAATTCCTTTTGTATTTAGTGATAAAAATAAGAATTTTTTATTGATAATAATAAATTTCTTTTACCTGCTTTTATTCGCATTACCATCCAACGACCACCGTCGTTAAATCGACTACAACACGCCTTGTATATGTATGTAATACGATCCTATGTTCAGCTTACTTACTGTGTGATGCAAACACACACACACACACACACACAGGATAAAGATGATGGTAGTACTGACGAGCAGTTCACAATAACAACAACACCCACCAAGTTTTTCTCTTTTTTTTTTGCTAATAGTAGCAGCCGATGAAAAAAGAAAAAGAAGAAATGAACCTTTTTTCCTTCATCTCTTGTTCGTTCCAAACATGCAAGCAAAACGACGACGACACGACTGGCAATAGCAGGGAGTGTTTATTCTTAGTATTGACGTTCTTTCTCTCTCACCCTCTCTTATCGTAGCACGCATCTACAATTAGTTGAAGGGAGAAGAAGAAATAGAGAAAGTTGCCATCATTTTTTTTTCCTTGTTTTCTTATCGTTGCCGCTACTTGTCTTGCAATTCGGAGCAAAAAACTGAACGTTGTGTCGTCGTCGTCATTGTCGTCGTTCTCAGTTAATAGTATAATGTTCAACCGGCATGACTGATTTTTTTTCTCGCATTCCCATACGTATGAAAGAAAAAAAAAAGAAAAATAAGATTCCAAGAGCTAACACACTTGCAGAAAAAGAAAGAAAAAAAAAAAGAAAAACAAGCATTCTTTTACTAAACATTGAATGCAATGGATTTTCTCTACAATGAGGAAAAAAAAATGACGATGTTGTCTTCTACTAATCAATCAATAGTTAGAATAGAAAAAAAAAAGGAGAAGAGAGACAGAGAAATAGAAAAAATGCTCTAGTCTAACGATGAATACTTAAGTGTTGATATAAAAAAAAAGAAAAAGAAAAGAAAAATATATAATGTTCATATGGCATTATTATTTTAACGGAAGGAATATCTAATTATTATATGAAGAAGAAAAAGAAAAATCTGAATTTACGTGTTTATTTTAATATTGTTTTCATATAGGAACAAATAATTTATTTCTTAAATTTACAAAAAAAAAGAAGAGAAATCAATGAATGAATGAACCTTGTCATTTTGTTTTAATATAAAAAAAAATTTCATTCTTAATCTTAATGATTCATTTAATATTGATGACGCATGTCATTCTACCTAAAGATAAATTTCATATTTACCTTAACTCAATTTCATATACTCATGACGTCATTGTAAATTTCCTGTTATATCAATTAACTTATAACCTTAAAAATAAAAAATAAAAATATTATAAACAATTCAAATCTTCAACCTATTTTTTTTTCTTAATAAATATATATATATATATACTTATTACTCAAGTGATTAAATAAAAAAAAAAGAAAAGGAAGTTATTAAATATCGCTGTAAACTTCACTTCCGAATAATTTTATTTTCAACTCAATAAAAAAAAATTCTCATAATATATTTCATCAGTAAGAAATAAAATAATTCTTATAGAATATAGATGTAATTACCCTACATCTCCTCTTTCTATTAGATGCTCGAGAATGTCCTATAGTTTATATCGTTCTAAGCTTTTTATGATAAAAAAAAAAGAAAGAACTAGTTTTTTACGCTTTTCTGTTTCCTCTGTATTTAATAGTGACTATGATTATATAAAAAAAATATAGAAGTACTAACATTGTTTTTGCTCTCGACGTTTAAAAATTTATTTTTCTTTTATCATTATGACTTGGAAACATTAATTGACAAGAATATTTTTAAAAGAACATATTTAACACTTAAAGTTAGATAAAGTTAAACTGATTTTATGTAAATTTATTCGTTTATTTAAGTAAAAAGATTTAAAAACAATGAATTTTCTCATTTATTGATTTAAATGCGATATCTAAATGATTAAATAATATTCTAAATTTACAATTTTTTTCTATTAAAACTGTAACTGTGATTTCATTTGTTTAGATAAATGTGCAGTTGTTAATGTTGCTGTAGCATCAAAAGGTGCACCATAAATATGTCCATTATTCCATCCACCTTTTCTTGAACCACTCAGAGTATTTTCTATATGGTCAAGATGATAATCAAAACCATACTCTGCTTCTATTCTTGGTAATGGTATATGATTAAATCGATAATCCCAAACGCTTGCATATTGACAACGATATGCTCCAAATGCAAATATTGTTCCAATAATTGCACCAGCTAATATATCATACCAATGATGATAATGATCAATTGTTAATGAAGAAGCAATAAGGACAGCACCAAGTAATGGAGCATAAAATAGAACAAATTTCCAATATTGTGGACGATAATTAGCAAATATTTTTAATTTACCATTAAGATATAGTGAACAATAAACAAGTCCAGCAAATGCTGCTGTTGAATGTCCTGATGGCATTGATTCTAATGCATCATTTATTTCTTTTTCATCACCTGTACATATTGAACGATCAAACATAAGACCATCAAAACCTTGTCCTGTACCAATATTTGTTACATTTATATTTGGTTTACAAACAGAAAAAAAATGTGGTCTTAAACCACCAATAAGCCATTTAATAAATACTTGAAAAACAGCTGCAGTTATTAATGAAAAAAGTAGACCCATTGTTGCTGTATTAACATCATTGAAACTTCGTATACGTATTTGCATTAACATAATAAATATAAATGGAATAATAAATGCTAATAAAGCAGCTAACCATATTGGTATAATATCTTGACGAAATGGATAAGCATATTCTGGATTAATTAATTCACCATTACGATAATAAACAGGAAAAACACGATTTGGTGCAGGTCGAAGAAAATAAATGCCCAGACCAAGACCTCCCAATATAGCCATTAGAAGATAATCCATCCAGAATGTACGAATATAAATTAGAGGTGTCATTGTTTCTTGTCTAGGTCTATCTAAATTATTTTGAGGATCATCTATACTTGATTGTGGCATGACAATAACAGCATCAGTAGTTTTGTTCATCTTTTTTTTGTGTAGTATTTAAATGTACGTTAATGAATATAAAAGACACGTGTGTCGTTATTCGCGACGATACACAAACGAGTAAAAGAAAAAATTCTTTATCGTCTTACTAACGGGCTAAAGAATGAAAAAAAACTCGTCTGTCCTGACTGTTTTTACCATCAAATAGTTACTAAAGGTCATATAGTAGAATGTAAAAGATAAGAAATAATCTTTATGTTTTGTTTTTACATAGCGATTTAAAAGTACATGACAATATGTTATCAAATTATGATTAAGTAAAATAATAAAGAGTTTTTGTATGAAAATTTTGATAGGAAGAAATTAATGTGTCAAGCAATGATAAAATGATAAATTGTCAAATATTTATCATCAAAAAACGGTCAATTTAACATCTCTGTCGTGTTTTTTTTTCAAGTCAAATCAACTAATAAATTTAATTATTTTCAACAAGATTTTTATTAAGCAATTTGCTAAGAAGAAAGCTACTTTGATGAAAAAATCCATTCAAAATATTGTATTACGGTAGAAAAGATTAAAAAAAATCTGCGGACTTCGTTGGTAAATATATCAATAACTCTATTAAAAAATAAATACAAATATTTGAATTTAATAGAATCCATGTTAATGTATAAAGTAATTTAAAATTCAAAACATTCATCATCCAACTTTTTAATAACTTAATCATAGATTTAAGGTCGTTGCCTGTCACTCCCATATCAATTTTCACTATATCATATGAAACTCCATCTGAAACATCTCAAAAATGTTGAACTCGTTGAAGTAGATTTACGACGGTTTTTCAGTTAGTTAAATTTTAGCGTTTCGAAGTTCCCTAAAAATCAAGGTATAAAATAGATGGGTCAATTGCACAGATTCTACTTTACTATATCACAAGATACAAAGTTAAAGATCGCTTTATTTGAAAGAGAACTATTTATTCTTTCAGATGAGAAGAAAGCATTTTTTTTATTACTGTTTTCTTTAATCTTGGGAGCATCAAGACCTCTATATTTTCTACAGAATTAGAGACTAATTAAAGATATGTGCTTTCCTCACCCGAAGGCGTATCAAATGTCCTAAGAAATGAAAAAATCACAATCTTCTATAACAAAATGTATTGAAGAAAACTGTGCATGCAGAGTGATGATTAATAGGAAAAGTCAATTTTGAGAAAACTGCAAAAATTTTTTTTTCTTTGCTTTAGAACTACACTTCTATTAGTAGATAGTTAATATCAAACAAAGTTATTCTTAATTTGTTTCAAATTAACTTAATTATACGATCATAGCAGATTTTAGAAACTTTTGATGTACATCTACGAAATCATTCAAAATTGAACTAATTTTTTTATAAATATTTAAAGTAGACAATCCAGGCAACATTTTTGCCTATTTATCTCTAAAATTAGATTTTTGACAGAAATTGACTTTTTCGAGGTAGAATTATCTTAATCAAGAAGTTTTTAGCCGTTAATAAAATCATATAAGTCAGCAATTTTTGAAAGTTTCTTTTAATCTTTATCATAGATCTATGATGACGTTAACATGTACAAGTTCCCTATATTAGTCATAGATTCACTCCTAGAAAAATATTTTTCGTAATCACTCGTAGTAGTTTCTACAAGTACCGCAGTATAGCGGCTATAGTTCGAGAAAGTGCGACACGAATCGAAATCAATACAAATGTTCATAGGTTTGATATATTCAAAAATGCCTCAATTGAATAAAAACAAAACAATTATCTGTTATTTCAAACAAATATTTGATGACATTTTATCGAATATATGTATATATATATAATGCTTTTATTTATTGAAAATAAAACAATGACAAGTGTTTCATATACTACTCTTCTATCTAATTGGTTTCGTATACATATTCCTTTACAACAAAAATCAAATATTACATCTATATCGTCACGTACAGGTTATATTGCAGCTTATCCAAAAATTCCAGAACATCATCATCGACAATTAAATCGATTCTTTTGTATTCCATTATGTAACAAATCAAAGAAAAAAAAGAGAATAAACTTTTTAAATAATAATAAATTAAAACTACATAAGAAAAATTCTTCTATTCCAGGATGTGCAAGTTTTGCTCGATATGATACATATGAAGAAGGTAATAGTGAAGATGATTGTTAATTCTAAATAAAATTTTCTTTTTTCTTTTTCTTGTACTTTCTATGAATGTAATACTTATCGTATACAATTATATTAGTCTTGTTTTATTTAAAATAAATATATTTATCTTTCACTAGATATTTTGTAATGAGTACTGTAAGGGTTTTAAAAAGCACGATCATTTTTTTTTATATATGAGTTATTCGACATAGATCGTAGGCCAAATCGACTGGTTTTTACATATGTTATAGGAACAAATTATTGCCCAAAAAAAAGAGCACATTTTGTGATTATTTGCAATATTATTGTCTTTAGAAAAATTTAACTATCTTCAGAATGGTACAATATTTTTTCAAACGACTTTCACAGAGTTTATTAAACATCTGTTCCTATAACATATGTAAAAACTAGCCAAATCAATACTTTTTCGAATCTTCACGGTAGAGCATAATAAATGATCCACATTTTGCATGTCATTTTTCTTTCCTGTTGAGTGATAATTTACAACTAATCAATCTTGAGCAAAAGTGATATTCTAAATATATATTAGAGAAGAGCAAATATGACTGATTTTAACGGTTGAAAGATGAACAAACATTTCTACAATGATTTTTTTTGTACATCATTTTCAACTATGTCAAAATTTTGGCCTATCCTTTATCAACTATAAGTGAGAGAAATATTTTGATCCTCAATAATTATGTTTAGATGACTGAAAAATGTTGCATCTATTGATATTTTCTTTTAAATAGAACATATTAAGTAACAAAGAGATGAAATACAGAAATGTTCCATTTATTACGCCTCACCCCTTATTTGTGTTTAATTATTTGAAGAACAAATAAAACAATTTAATAAATTCTTATTACATAAAAATATTATTATAATATTTTTTTGTAATTTATTTGGTTTTTCCATGTGCAACAAAAAAAAAAGAAAACAACAGATGTGTTTTTTTTAAATAAACAAAACTGTACAAACAAGCTCATTTTTAAGAATCAAATAACACTGGAATATGTGAACAAAAATGCGTATAAAAAAACGAGAAAAAACGATATGAATATGAAAGTTATTCACAACATGTTTTATGAGAAATAAAAGAAAGACTTTTGGGTAAACAAAAAAAAAAAACTGATAGATTTGAGATAAAATGTATTAGATCTTAAATTAAATAATTATAATCTTGTTATAGATACATCAGGTTCGTCTGTGTTATCATCATCAGGTATACCATTATTTGCTAATGAAGATCGTTGATAATGAACAGTTATAGTAGGATTTTTTTGATGATTTATTATTTCAGTTGGAGGATTATGTGAATTATTTTGATTATTTGTTGAATGATCTTATAAAAGAAAAAAAAAAATTTATTCAAAAAAGAAAAGAAGACTATATCAATAAATTACCATGTCTTCGAAATAATGTAGGTGTTAAGAAACCTTTTAATGTATTTTGATTACTATCTTTATCATGAGTGGATCCGAACAATCGTTGTCTCAAACGATGTTTATGTCTACTTGATGTTGTTGTTGGTAAAGGCACTTGAAGTTTTTTATTTTTATCATCATTTGAGTTAATATAACCCAAAGCATAATAAGATTTAAATAAATGAAGGCTTGTATCAAAAAATCGAGAATCATTAGAAAAAATTGCTTGAAAATGACTACGATCATCATAGAGACCATTTGATGGATCTGTTATAAGGTCAGCTGTCCGTATTGTTGTCATTGTATCTACTGATGATGTTGAATCAACACTATTCGAATGTACCATCGACATTATTTTTTGATACTAATAATAGATATATTATATTCTTTTTCGAATAATAATAAATCATAATATATGTATATGTATATATACAACAAAACATACGAATTAGTAAGGAAATCCGTCTTTTATTTCAATTGAAATATGATATTTGTTTTTTCACCTATTACTTGACAGGTGTTCTAGATGACGCTAATTGACAATTGAGTTATTATTATAATTAAAAAGAAAAAAAAACTAAAACCATTAATCGAATATTGAAATAGAATATTTATATCGTAAAATTATAAGTTTTTTAATTAACCATGTAAGCATCAATTGATATTCTTAGAATTAATAACTAAACATATTAATTTTAAAAAAATGTATTTGTTGAACTATTAAGACCCTCTTCCTCAAAAAATCATCTCAAGACCGAGTGCGGTGAAATCACATGAAATTTTCAGACCTATGTCACGTAGTTCGAGAAAGATATGCACCAAATTAGTTTATTTTGTCTGCAAGAATTCTCTGTGATTCTTTATTTAATATATAGAATTTTTTCTCATTTGAAAGAACATGTCAAGATAAAAGTCTCGAAATATTGCATTCGATTAATAAAAGTACTTTTCAATATGCTAACAATAATGATTTATTCAAAAAATAGAGCCTTCGAAGCAGTGCAGTTTCTGACCTTTTCGAACAAAAAAATATAAAGATATTGAATGAGCCTGTATAGAGAGTGACAAGAATCTTGAAAAATTTTTGAGAAAAATAGAGTATTAAGGAAAAAAATTCATCGATTATGAAAGACTAAATGACGGACTATCTTTCCATATATTTATCTCAATCGCAAAATTTCTGACGGAAATTCCCTTTTTCCGAAGGAGATAACCTTAATAGTCAAATTATAGTTAATTTTAGAATTTTCAATATCAACGTTCTCAAAATAGAGGTGATATTTAATATAAATAGAATCTTGTTAATTATTCTTCTTTTTTCGAGGCTATTTTCCTAAACGATAGAGACTACAATTTAAATTACGAGAATTGTGTTGGACAAGACAGTTTTTACCTTTTCAAGTCAAGGTTTGGTCTATATAAATTTTGTCAGAAATTTAACATTTGTTTTTTTTTATCAAATAAGAATATCAATTAGTAAAAGGTTTGTAATATTAAAAACGAGTATTTTTTGTGTAAAATTCTGGAGAATAAACGCCAATGTTTCTATGTATCAATATTTTTTTCAAAAATAAAAAATGAAAACTATATGTAATATTCTTTAGAGTTTGAAGAATAATATCTAACATAATAAAGATATTATAAAAAGTGAATAACTATCAAATTTTAAATTCAATTATTTCATCATGTACCTATAGAAGTCAACATGTTCTAAAATCAAAAAAATAATTATTCGTATTTGATTTTCTCAATTCAAAATTTCTTTTTAATGTAGATAATCATTCGAATTGAGTAATACAACACATTAAATAGTCAAATTGCTTTGTTTTTTTAATTTAATCATTATATAATTGATAGTATATGTATATGTGACAATTTATGTTCTTTTTTTTGATTATTTGCTGTTTAAGTTGTACTACTATTTATTACACGATTCGCTTCTATTTTGAATCAAAATTTCATATGTAAAAAATTGAAAGTAAAAATTAAACTTTGATTTAGTATAGCAAAACACATAACTTTATGTTTATTTCGTATATAGACATTTATGATTATTTATTTGAGAATCTATTAATGCTCTTTTGTACTCTTCTTGCTTGAGTACATAAAAGAATGTGTGAAAATTTTTTTGCTATCATTTTTATCGTTTTTGAATATTTTGATAATCTAAAACTTTTCTACTCTGGATGTATTTTTAATCAGAGATTATAACGATGAAATCGTTTAACTTCATTAGTTGTTTTTTTTTCTAGAAGATCTAAACAACCATTCATATGATAAAAATCTTGATCGCAATATATATAGATTGTTCAAAAATTAACTAACGAGGGAACCTCTCCAGGTGTTAAATCGCTTTTGGTTTGAGACTATAGCCATTAGATAGAGCCTACTGAGATGTGCTCAGATTCATAAGGGTTCGGGTGCATGGGCTTCTGGAGGCGAGATATTAGATTGTTTAGGGCATTTTTTTAATGAGGTCTTGGTGCTTGAGAAAACTCAAACTTTCGAATTTAGATCTGAAATGTTGCCCAATTAAAGGTCTCCACTAGATTAGATATCATACAAAATTTCAGACCTTTAGCACAAACCATTCGTCAGCTACTGGGTCCTGAAGTGCGAGCGTCCTCCATATAGGAGCCATAAGAATTTTGACTGATTTATAGTTCACGAAAGGTTTGTGATAAAGGTCTGAAATTTTCTATGATATCTACTCTAATAGAGACCTTTAATTGGGCAACGTTTCAGATCTAAATTCGAAAGTTTGAGTTTTCTCAAACATCGAGACCCCATTAAAAAAATACCCTAAACAATCTAATATCTCGCCCGCCAGAGCTCCATGCACCCGAATCCTTATGGATCTGAGCACATCTCAGTAGGCTCTATCTAATGGCTATAGTCTCAAGCCAAAAGCGATTTAACACCTGGAGAGGTTCCCTTATAAGTTAAACTTTAAATATTCACTAAGATTTTATTATTGTTATGGTCTATTATATACAACTGCAATGATCTCAAAGTCAATATTTTTCCATTTAGTTATTGTTTAAAAGTGTGTAATATTTCGTTTAAGGAAGAATGTGTACACATCAAAAATAAGTTAATTTTATTTTGAATTAGATACGTTCAAGATTAAAACTCACAAGAAAACAACATCGATGCTAATAGTTGGTAGAAAAATTATATCATTAAATCACTCAGAATAATTTCTCTGTAAACGCTAGAATCCTAAAAAGTCTTTTCTCACTATGCATAGTTGAAGTTTTCTCGATTAATATAGTCAACGAAGCTTGTTCATATTTTATCTTATATTGATTAACATTTGAATTAACCAACATACAATTGCTCATTATCGATAACTGCGTTAATGGCCTGACGTTGAGTTGCCCATCTATACATTTTATATGTAAAATCGACAATACCATATATAACTGCAACAGCAACCGCTATCAATATAACTGCTAATATGTTCATCCAAAACGGTGCTGCCAATTCCCATATCAAGTTTGCTAGCACATTGTTATAGACAGCGTTCAAAAGAATGTCAAAAAAACCAAAAAATGTTTGTACTACAAATCGTGTCAGGACTAATAATCTTAAAGCGATTAACAAACATAGGTTTAACAATACTTGAGCTATATTTCCAGCAGCCTCTAGTCCTTCTATAATTTCACCTTGATGAGCAGCAACAAAATTGAGTATAAAGAGAATGATTAAATGAAAGAATTCCATATCAATTTGATTTAGATAACGTTCATAAAGAATAATTGATGCCTTGAACATTATGTTGATGTCAATCATGATTTCGTAAATATCTTTGATATCCTGTTGTTCTGATTCAATTGCTTTGATTTTTAATTGTTGAATGAACATATTCAAACGATTGAGCACTGGACCATACAAATTTAAATGAAATTGAGTCGGATCAGTCGGAAATTGATTTTCCGACAAATCACCGTATATTCTTTGGATTGTTGTTGCAAATTTCTCAAGATTCTCTTGATGCATGTTGCACAATAAAAAATCAGTTGTCGGTATTGCGTTATTGCTTACCTTAGAATTACAAATTCGACATGTTGTTTGAACATCTGTACGTTTTAATGGTAATATTACATTTTCTGATGGATTCAATGAGTAAACCCAAGCATCATTTGATGATTGGATGGAAACATTTGCTCGATGAATTTGACTTAACGATACATTATCCGCAAGTTTCGGTAGTTGATTCGATGCCTTGTCAAATATTTTGATTAAGTTAATTAATGGTTTATCGTCGCTTATTTTAGACGGTATTTCCATTGGTTTAGTATATGTCATCAATTTATAATTTGTTTGAGCTCTTTCTTGTCTCTTCGTGAGTTCAGATCTCTCAGACACTCCAGATGTTGACTCTGAACTTCCTGTCGATTGCGAGCTTTTCAAAGTTTTAAGGTAATTGGCAATATCAAAATCATTCTTTTTCTTGCTGAATTCTTGAGCCAGTTGCTCTAATTTTGACTCTAAATTTGTGTCCATTTTCTTTAACATTTCTTCTTTTGTTGTTTGCAATGGATTGTTTATGTTGCTAGCCATTTTCGATAGAAATAATATTGAACTACAATACTAATGTAAATCTGAAAGCGAAACTTTATTCATTGATACATTTTAGTTAAAATATAAACCGTCTCTTACTATCGACAAAATCACCCACCCTCAAGATTGTTGTATACCCAATCTTCAGATAAGTGGCGAAACTGTTAATGGCTTCGCATAAGATTTATCAAACTATTAGATAGTTTCTGAAACTACAAATGGTTTTGTAAAATATACCCAGAACTTTTGCAACATTTACGAAGGTATTCATGACTTCGTAAAAGGTATGCCAAACCATTACATAATTTACGAAACTGTGAACAGTTTCGCACAATGCTTGCTGAATCTTTTGATATTTTACGAAACTTGCGATAGATTCGTGTAAGGTGTTCGAAACTTTTAGTTGTTCCACAAAACTATCAATGGTTTCATAAAATATCAAAAAGTTCAGCATACATTGAACGAAACTGTTTATAGTTTCCTAAATGATGCAATGGTTCGGTATATCTTTGACGAAAATATAGCTAGTTTTGTACAATGTACTCGGAACTATAACAGCACTTACGAAACAATGAATGACTTTATAGAACTTATACGGAGTCTTTAAATGCTCTAAAAAGATATCAATAGTTTTGTACAAAAGATACGAAACTGCCGAAAGTTCAGTACATGATACACAGAACTTCTCAAGGGTTTCGTAAAAAAAACTTCGAAACTCTGTTCAATTTTCGGCCTGGGGTGAGAATCTGTATGAAAATTTACAAAACAATTTTCATGCCACGAAAATTAAGACTGTTTCGTAAAATAGTATCAAACCGTCAAAGTTCGGTAGAACACCTATTTCTGTTTACAGTGTGAGATAGCCCTCAGAAAGTTACTAATAATAAGCTAAGATAGGGCTCAAAAAGTTACTAATGGTATTCAAGATAACCCTCAAAGAGTTACCTATATTATCCTGAGATAACCCTCAAGAAGTTATCTATAGTATCTCAAGATAGCTCTCAAAAAGTTATCCATAGTACTCCGAGACAGCTGTCGAAAAATTACCTATACTACTCTGAGATAGCCCTCAAAAAGTTACTAATGGTACTCGAAGTTAGCCCTCAAAAAATTATTTGTGATATCTTTAAGGATACGTTAAAAGCTTACGGAACCTTTTCGTCCACTACTCATTCACCGTTTTGTTTTGTCAGTGTAGGCTGTATATATATACGAGTGAATTCATAAAAAATTATTGTCATGTAGAGAATATATTTAAAATATCCTTAAGGATACGTTAAAAATTTACGGAACCTTTTCGTCCACTACTCATTCACCGTTTTATTTTGCCGGTGCAGGTTATTTATATACGAGTGAATTCATGAAAAATTATCATCATATAGAAGATGTTTTAAGATTAAGTATTTGTGCGAATGTCTTGCTATATTGTGGAAGACATCCTACACATCCGAATGCACATAATCAAGTAAGAACTTTTTTGATAAACTAGTATCCTGATTAATTAATTAATTAATTGTATATAGTTTTAGGTTCGGTGACAACACTGCCGAACTCAATATTTTCAGAAATCCTGCAAGTCAATCAGTAAGTTTGTTGTATTCAAATAAATGAATTTCTTTTCTGTTACAGATGGACTTCAATATGGGACTCGTGGATACATTTATCATCTAATCCAAATTAACTCGTGTTTTATCTCAAAACCATCTTTGTATCAAATTATGAATAAGTTTCACTAATAGAAAATAAACATATTTGTTTTCTCTGTATAGATCGACTCACTTATAAGCTGTGTGGGTAAGTTTGTTGTATTATATAAAATGAATTGATTTGCTCTTTATTGTAGATTAATTCAAGAAACAATATGGCGACTAAGTGTTATTTTTAACTAATGATGGAAACAGCTCCAGAGGTATTGAAACAGTTAAGTCTCCATATTCCATCCATAAATCGATCTTATTTATATATGAAAAGCTACATAGAATTTGTACAGCTGCTCCTGTCATCAACTATTGGGTAGATGACAAAAAGTTCAGTGCGAATAAGCTCGTACGAAACTTCTTTTTCAATTGGTGTGAAAAGTTTAGCATGAAACTGTCCCTACGAAACCTCTTTTCAATCTCGTATAAAAGGTTCAGCATGAAACCTTCTCTACGGAACTTTGTTTTGATTTGTTTTGAAAAAGTTCAATACTGAACCTTTGATACGAAACGTTCTTTTTATGAAACCAGCAAAGGATCGGACCCGTGTGCCCGCCCGGCGATCTGTTTTTTGATTTGGTAAAGATCCTTTTTCTTACAGTGTATACGGTCGTATTTCTCTGCGCACGATCGTTTATGACCGGGTCGTTTCAATTTGGGCACTTCAAACAACAAATACTTTATTAAAATTGAACAACAAACGTTTGAATCTATTACTTGCTGAAGAACAAGAAAAAGTTATTCACGAACAAGAGCAACTAGTTCATGCAATTATTAATAATATCATTGATAAGGTTGAATTTAATGAAAAAAATTCAAAAACATCATGAAATAATTAAAGCTTTAAAGGCAAAATACGAAGTCAAAAATGATATTGTTAATATTATAGATAATGAAATATTACAAAATGAACAAACATATGATAGTAAAAAAATTAATCATTATATTATGCAACACGTTAATAAAAATGGAAAAAGTAAAGTTTATGAAACACAAGTAGAACCCGGGTGATTGAATCCAGCTGCCGTTTCCGGACCATATACGACCGTAATGGCGCCGTATTCTCATTAAGATACGGCCGTAAAACGGCGACTAGGATTCCGGGAAAATACGGTCCATATACGTGCCGTATTTGATCGTATACAGCCGTTTCTGTGCCGTACCTTTTCATCGGGGAAGTGTATTTTTAAAGGATAGATTATAGAATAGTTAATTTAAGTGGAAAATAATAATAATAAAAAGAGTAAATAGAAAAGGATTATTGAGTATGCAGAAAGAAAAAGAAAATATCATTCTTCTTTTTTATCAAAATATTTTCATGGAATTTTATTTTTCTTATTCCCTTTTCTGAAAGAAAGGGTTATATGGTTGTTAAATGGTGG
>JAJEKB010017112.1:0-10425 GCA_022393335.1 Macrotrachela quadricornifera | reverse complement strand
AATTCTTGTATTGATTCTGCATATTCATACTCATTCTTCTTGTTATTAGTATTGGTTTAGCATGTGCAAAAATATCCTCGAGAATTATATGGAATATTTTTTTGACCCTATGATTCTCTATAGTGAACATATTTATTTTATGGATATGGACCGAAAAAAGTTCGGAAGAAATAGCATATCATGAAAAGAAATATGAATTTGCAGAAATTTCTCGATGAATGTAACTAACAATGATTTGAACGATTCATTTTCTCGCCTTCATTTAACAGCAGTCGTCTCAACTTTGCAATCCTATTTCCAATTTCGAATTACAATTAACTGATATTTACTTAGGTTAATAAGAGACACAATAGAATTCGATCAGTGGTGTTTATATTATCCATTTATAATCTGTAGATATCTAGAAAACATCAAACCTTCATATAGTAGACACTTGAAGGTGTCTACTATAGAGAGGTTTTACTGCATACATATGTATATAAGATAAATAAATAAATTATTACATATAAGAAGAGAATTTCTTATATTTTTCTAATTATATGTAATTTAGCCTGAATACTATTTATATATGAGTTTTCTTAGAGATCTTCAGCAGGTCAAATTGGTTCTTAATAGCATGTCACAATTATTTTGTTATAATAAAAATAGAAATTAACTAAAATGATTATCAATTAGTATACTTAAAGAATTAGTCTAATAATTCATAAGAAATATAGTAAAGCTGCATATTGTAGCTAAAATATTACTTCTACATGACCTGATTTATATTTATTCGCAATAATATTTTAATTTGCATGTGATGATTTCATGTAAAATTAAATGATAAATATTAATAATAATTATTCTCGACGATAAAAGCTTTTTAAATAAAATGAAACAAAACTTTATTCAAGCATAAATATCCTCTAATAAAGACTAGTATTATTTTTTTTCTCCAGATAATATTTCATTATCTGAGAAAATGTCTTTTAAAATGGAAAGGATAAATGATACTTTTCTTAATGAATCCAATATGTTACCTAATGTATTAATACCATTTTCTATTAAATTCTGGCTTTTACTTATACCAAATATTTTATCAATATTATGTTCGATTTTTGTTTTATATCATCTTTTATTTGATAGAACACTTCGTCAAGCTTTAAATAATCATGTTATCATTATTCTTCTCTTTATTGGTTTAATTTATGAATTAACAAGTGTTCCATTTATGCTCCATTATTATCGTTTTGGTAATGCTTGGAAATTAACAATTAGTTTCTCTTATTTTTGGACATTTATTGACTATCTATGTTCTACAACACAATTAATAGGTTTTTCTTGGGCTTCAATTGAACGACATATTCTTATATTTCATAATCAATGTGTAGCAACAAAAAAGAAACGTTTATTTGTTCATTATTTTCCTTTAATAATAATATTGATCTATTGCTTCACATATCATTTTGTATTAATACTGTTTCCATTTTGTCAAAATTTAAATTATATATCACCAATTAATGGTGTTCCAGTTCCTTGTTTGTTTGCTGATCCATTTCTTGGAAAATGGGATACGATATGTCATCAAATAATACCAACATTTATTATTATAATTTTTAGTATTGCTCTTCTCGTACGTGTTTTATGGCAAAAGGCTCGTTTAAATCGATTGATTGAATGGCGAAAACAACGAAAAATGACAATACAATTATTATCCATAGCAATATTTTATTTTGTTTTCAATTTTCCACGAGCAATTATGCAACTTTTGATGGTAATTGATTTGTTAAATAATGATCTTTCAGGTTTTTCTTTAACTATTATATTTTTTTCTATTTATCTTGTATTTTTCTTTCCATTTGTTTGTTGTGGATTATTGCCTGAACTTGGAAAGAAATTAAAGAGAATTTTTTTATGTCAAAAACCACAACTCATTGCTCCGGAAACCTTACCAATGAATCGATTGGGAAAACAAGTAACTATTTTACCTACAAACTAATGTTCATATAAAACATTTTTTTCTTTTTTTTTTATTATTCTTTAAAAGAAAAAAATAAATTAAAAGAATTTTGCATTTCATCATATAATAAGTTGATTCAAGATCAAGATCTAGCTTAAGCATTAATATGACACACATACTTTTAATATTATATTTTTTATTTAATCATATTTAGATAGAATAGCAAAAGTAGAAAAGAAAAACGTTATTTTCAGATGATGAGAGAAATATAAAGAATGTGTTGTCAAAATTTGTTTTCCTTTTTATGCTTAAATGTAACACAATAATAATCTATTTCTTCATTCTTTAAGACAAAAAAAAAATCTCTTTTTCTTTGCTGTTTTATAAAAGAGAATATTGAAAATTTTTATACAAAACTAGAAAAACTTTGACGAATAATTTCGTTTTGGACGTTTAACATATCTTACAGTGTAATGAAAAACAATGTTCAAATTAGTATTTTCATTCGTAGTAGACAGAAGTATTTAAAGATTTAGATAAAAAATTACACTTGACGTGAACTTATCATTAGTTCCGCTCATGCTGACTAACTGGTGACACATAATATACAACGAACTATAATTATGGGTGTAGCAATTAGCATTAAAAAGAAAACTATTTATTGATGAATTGAAATGGATTGCACTAGGATTTCGCAGTCTAGTATTGTTCAGTTCTATCTCATTCTCACTAACAACTATAGTATCTACACATGTATCTAATGAATTGCTAATGATACGATGATTGCTATTAGATGCTAGATGGGTTTCGTTTGAATCTAAATTATGCTTGACACTATATGGATTATACAATTAATTCCTCAGAGCTCCACTACAATCTGGATAATATGTAAGCAGAAATTTTAAAGTGACAAATAAATCTTATTGTTGAAGACTATGAACTACTATTCCAGTCAAATATTCTAAATGTTTCATTCTTGTAGCGTCTATCCATTATCTTCTCAAACTTCATATATAATTGTATCAGAAAATTGAAAATCATCTATTTATCTATTTAATTAAAGAAACAAGTAAAGTAATATTATTATTGTCAATAAAAAAGAAATATTTCTATTTTCATCGGTTTGGATGTCTATATGTTGACATAAAATATATTTGCCTAATCAAATTTCATGACTTGTGTTTTGAAGCAAAGTTATTTAAGTTAAAATAATGTATTTGCTATTTTATTAAAATAATAATTTACTAGAAAAATCAGAAAGCTATTACGATTTATAACTGTTTTTTGATTATAATGCACAATCTTTTTACTATTTGACCTACAAAAATAAACGAATAGAACTGATATACTTTTGGATATTTTTTGTTTCAGATCAATATATTTCAAGATATTCTTGTATCGATTAATTATTATTAAACAATAATTACTTCATTTTCTAATACAATTGAGGCACATTATGTGACAGATACAATTGTATGCAACAAAGTCTCTGTGAGACAAAAATTCTCACTAGTAATTGAAATTTTAATAGCGTAAAAATTTTTGTATTCGATAATTTACACGATCTACAACATATAAATTAAGCTGATTATCGAGTACCAATGAAGTAGGAGTATTGAAAAGAGTAGAATTACTACCAGTTACACCTTTTATGCCAGCAATAGTTGTAGCATTAGATTGACCAGACAGAAAGAATTGTATACGATGATTAAATCTATCGACAACATATATATTACCCATTGGATCAAGTGTTACATCTGTAGGAGATTGTAAATGTGTCGATGAAGTACCACTTGTACCATTAATACTACCAGCAATAAGTGTCCAATTATTAGCATCTAATACCCAACGAACAATATTATGAGCACCTGTATTAGCAATTATAAGACTATTCGATAATGTATCAAAATGAACAGCATGTGGTAATGACAGTTGTGTGTTGTTTTTTCCATTTCCATTTCCACCAGCAACTAATATGCCTGAAGTATTAGTTCGAGAAAAACGCATAATTCGATTATTACCATATTCTGCTACGTAAATTGTGCCTGAGTTCATGTCATATTCGACCCCATATGGAGCATTCAATTGACTCATAGAGCTACCAGCGGTACCTATAGAATTCACGTTAATATCAAAAAAAATGTATATTATCAAATAAAAAAAATATTAAAACAATTTTTCCTAGAAATCTAAGGTTATAATGAAATATTTCATGTTATATGATATCATTCTTCGTTTGTTCTCTTTAATTTCTCATGGAGTTTTGCTGGATTGATATTAGATAAGTATGATAATAGGTCTTACTTACCATTACCAGCAAATAATGAGCCAAATAATGCACCATTTGACCAAGTGACAACTCGTTGATTGCCACTATCTGATATGTAAATATTACTATTGTCGTCAACAGCAATACCTAATGGTCCCCTTAAACCACTTAAAGTTGAATCACCAGTTCCATTTCCATATCCTGCAATAGTTGTGCCTTGTGTTGCACCCATTAAAAATTTTAGAATTCGATGATTTCCTTGATCACTAACATATAATGCATTGGACCAGTCAAGTGCAAGATCCCAAGGATTATATAACTGTCTAGTGGTATTTCCTGGCTGACCTGATGTGCCAATGATAGTAATACCACTTGAATTCCATCGTAGTAAAGGTGTTTGAGCTTAAAAAAAGCAAATTCATAAATGTAGTGCGATGAAAACAACATAAAATATTGATATTTTATGTTTGACGTTAAGAACTATAATTCAAATAGAATGTAAGCAAGAAAGATAACATCTTACTAGTGGTTGTTGTTTTTGACTTTGTCAAATAGAAGCAAAGTAACACAATAAGAAGAATACTAGCAATAATTAGAATACTAATTACAGATGCAAGTGCACATCTTCTTGTACATCTATGCAAGAATATTAAAATTATTCAATATTCTATTGGTTAAAATATAGAATACATAGTAATAAAAATTTACTTTTTATTTCTATTTTTCTTTGCTTTTCGATGATGATTATTTATAATATCGATGCCATCAGACCATGTATTTTTTCTCTATTTATTTTTAAACTGAATATTTAATTAAAATGAAATAAAGAACTTTTTACTTTAGTATGATTACAATTATCGATAAAGACATTCTAGAATAATAAATACATGATGAAAATAATAATCAAGATATTTTTTTTTACAAAATTAAATTTAAAATTACGTCATAATGAGCTACTTTGGACGATGATTTTTTATAACTTTCAGTCTTCGAATTTATTCTATATATTTTAGTTTTGCTTTCTTGTGAACGTTCGCTTCGATTGTCAGTTGTACATGTTTTTCCACTGAACTAGAAAGAAAAAATTAGATAATTAAGAATTAAATATATAAAATATCTGACTGGATGTATGTTATTATTAGTACGTTGAATGTCATTAGTTGGTCGAATAGTTATATGAATCGTCTTTTTGAATCTTGTTTTTACTGTTGATAGACGATGATGCTAGATTAAATAAAGTTAGAAAAAAACAAAAAGGAAATAAGCAAAGAAACTAACTTGATTGTATAGTGATCGAAGATGATGATGAGAACGTTTTCTAATTGGAGTTCGATTTGAAATTGATATTCTATCACTCATTTTTGCAAATTTATTTCTTCAAATATAATAAAATAAATTCGGTGTTCTCTTGTTTGGTGCAATAGTGGCATATAGACACTTGCTTTTTATTATATGGCAACTTAATTAAATCACAAACAATAACAAAAAAAAATAATATGCCTTTGCACACCTTTATTGTATAGTTATAAGAGAATACAAAGGTTTCTTTAGTTTGCTGTGTCGAACTGTCAATAGAAAAAAAACTAATGAATTTCGGATTTAATCTTTTTTATAGCCAATATAAAGGATATGATCGAAAATCATCGATTTTTCCTCATTCTGCAAGCATGATAAAATGAAAGTACTCTGGTAGCATATAACTACTTGATTTGAGACTGGCCATTAAGATTTCGTCTCTTTATGGCAGAATTTTTCCACAGAATGCCGTAGTTCCTCTTAAGAATATCAGAAAAACTTATTTTCGAATTTCAATTTAAAACTTTTTGATTTTGTCGTTCTTTCTGTTCTAAAATTCAACTACGATAAAAGCGTGTCTTTGATATCGCTCATATACATGAGCAGATTCGATGTTCATATTTTACGATAGGAACAATGAAAATATCTTAAAGTATGTTCCTGAAAGGGCTCACGGTATTCTGTTAAAAAATTCTTATATAAAGAGACGAGATCTTTATAAGCCAATCTCAAAGTAGTTATATACTATTAAGACATTTTCATTTTATAATGTTTGTAGAGTGAGGAAAAATCGATGATTTTCGATCATGTTCTTGTATATATATATATATTTATTTATTCGTTGGCTGATTTACTATAACATAACATATTTTGGCAAGTATCAACAGAATTATTCCATCGATGATACTCTATAATTCATTTTAAACAATTTAGAATTTGAACATTCACTTTTTTTTGTATTTTTCTTCTTTTTGAATGTTCAATGAGATATATCAAAAGATAAAAATTGATATTTGATGTAAATGAGCACAGATGACAATAAAGATTTCATATTAAAAAAAATGAATTCTTTTTGGTTCAGTATATCGAAAATAAGCGTAATAATAATAAAATCTTAATTTTTCTACTAATGTGAAAGCTCTTGTAATTACAAGTATTAATGATATAACATGTCAGATACAAAGTAAGAAATTATTTGTAAATACATATATTTTTTCTTAGATCAATTAATATTTTTAATAGCGTACAAATTTTTGTATTCGATGATTGAAGCGATCTACCACATACATATTGAGTTGAGTATCAAGTATTAATGAAGAGGGAGTGTTGAGAAGAGTAGAATTAACACCAGTTATACCTTTTACGCCAGCAATAGTTGTAGCATTTGATTCACCAACTGGAAAGAATTGTATTCGATGATTGTTTCTATCGGCAACATACATATTACCCATCGGATCAAAAGTCACATCTGTGGGAGATTTTAAATATGTTGATGATGTACCGCTTGTACCATTAATACTGCCAGCAACAAGGGTCCAATTATTAGCGCCTAATGTCCAACTAACAATATTATGAGCACCTGTATTCACAATTATAAGACTGTTCGTTAATGAATCGAAATGAATAGAAGTAGGTAATGACAATTGTGTATTGTTTTTTCCATTTCCATTTCCACCAGCAACCAGAGTGCCTGAAGAATTATTTTGAAAATAACGCATAATTCGATGATTATTATAATCTGCTATATAGATTGCGCCTGAGTCTGAATCACGTGCAATACCATAAGGATCATCCAATTGATTCAATGAAGTACCGCTCGTGCCTATATAACACACATTCATATTCAAATTTGATTAATAAATAGGGAAAACTTTCTAGAAATATAATATTATTCTTAGATGTTATTATGTTAGATGAAACTATGTTCTTCATTCTCTTAAATATTCTAAGATAATATATATATATATCTTTAACTTACCAGTGCCAGCAAATAGTGAGCCAGTTAATGCATTATTGGACCAAACAACAATCCGATTGTTGTTATTATCTGATATATAGACATTATTATTGTTATCGTGAACAATACCTAAAGGTCCACGTAAATAACTCAAAGATAAACCTCCTGTTGTATTTGCCTGGCCAGCTACTGTTATACCTTCTGATGTCCCCATTAAAAATTTCTGAACTCGATTATTTTTTTGATCAGTAACATATAATGTATTTGACCAGTCCAATGCCAAATCCCATGGTTCATTCAATTGATTAGAAGTATTTCCAGATATATTTGCTATACCAGTTATAGTGATTCCCGATGTATTCCATCGAAGTAATACTACTTTAGCTATAAAAGAAAATCCACAATATATATATATATAAGCACTAAGATATTTCAACTATGATATTTTTTCATAAATGTTGTTTTCAATACAAAAATTAAAAGAAAAATATTATCTTACAACTAGTAGTAGTACTTGTTGTTTGAGGTTGAATAAAAAAAATGAGAAGTGTTGCTATAGTAACTGCAATAACAAGAATACTGCTAATTATCAAGATTGATACACATTGTTTTGTACATCTATATTACGATATAAAGAATATAAAAGATTTAAATTAACATTATATATAATAAATGAGAAGAAAATAGTTTACATTTTCTTTTGATTATTCTCTAGATTTTGATGATCATGATTAAGAGTAATGTCGGAATCATTTGACCATGCGTCTTTTCTCTAGATTTTTTGTTCAAATCGATATATAATGAAAAGAAAATAATAAAAGCAAAAAAGAATTGAAATTACTTCATGATAAACCACTTTAGACAAACTTGATCGACATTTTTTAAGTTTTGAAATTGTTGCACGAAGATCAGGCCTTTTTTGTTCCCAGAGTACATTGAAATTATAGCTTGTCCATGCTTGTCCAGTTGACTATTATAAAAAAAAAACATGATAATGAATTACTTGTAAATATTATCTACTCATAATTTTAAAAGATTACTTTACTATCAATATCAGATTAAACTTACTTGTGATCGAGGAAGAAAATGTCGATGAATTCTCGTAATACTGACAGCATTTGTTAAACTCTTTCGCAATTTCAATGATTTTTGAGTGATAAATGAATTTTTTTGATTGACTCCGATAAGTATCAACATCGATAACATTTGGAATCTAAACTGATCAAAAAAACAAATACAAAGCAAACAAAAATTGTTAAAATCTAACTAAAGGTGTATCATTAGTCTTAAGAAAAGAGCTATTGTTGATTGATGGAGTAATATGTAACGCCTGAATCATTGCATGACTAATGCGTTTAGGTATTATTTTTGCTGTTGATGAAGAATGCTGCTAAATGAAACAATTTATTAGTTTATAATGAGAAAACTATTTAATTAAACTGACATTATTTGAAAAGGTTTGATTATGATGATTGGAGATTCTATATTCTAAAAATGATAAACTATAATTGGTATAATTAAACTAAGAATTTCATTACCTTTTTTCATATGAGTTGACATTCAATCGACCAGTGTTGCAAGTATCTTTTTGAATGTGAAAGAATAATTCTTTGATTTATTTTTTTATCAAAAGAAGCTGTACAAATAGTTCTGTTGCCGTCATAAGTTTTATCATTCGAGAGAAGAAAATTCTATTAAAATATACTTCTTAAAATAAAATGCGTCAAATGAAATAATTTTGTTGTTCACGACTGCGTTTATATGAATTCATAAAAAAAAATAATCAATAGAGAAAAATGAATTTCATACTTTACTTATTATATTACTCGGAATATAAAACTCTTACTAACAACTTATGTCTTAAAGGCTGAGCTAAAAGTCCTGGTCGCTCTTAGACAAATTGCTCGTTCTCTCTTAAAACAAATTCTATAATGCTCAAAACTGGACCTATCATCCACTATAACAAGACGACTAATGCCCTAAATTTTCAAGTCTATAGCCTTTATTAGAGAGTAGATACACAATTTTGTGTGGTAGAAAATATTCTTTCACACGTCCCAAAACCTATATTCGTGAGACTTCATCGTGTATGCAATTGAAAATTCTGATGAACAGATTTTTGCAGTTTTCTTACATATGTTTCGTCAGAGCGCGAGTTGCTGATTATAAAAAACTTATTTTGGATTTTATAAAATGGTTTTCAGCTAAAAAATACTTTTAAATTTTGGAAGAGTACCATTATTCTCGTGAAACGTAACACTTTTTAAAATATGGGAAATTTCGCTTGGTTACTCCTTTTCTTAACTTAGAAAATTAGTTTTTTTAGGTAAAGAGTCGTATTTTGTAAAGTCCAAAGTAAATTTTTCATGGTAAGCAACTCGCGCTCTGACGAAACATATGTAAGAAAACTGCAAAAATCTGTTCAACAGAATTTTCAATTGCATACACGATGAAGTATCACGAATATAGGTTTTGGGACATGTGAAAGAATATTTTCTACCACATAAACTTGTGTATCTACCTTATAATAAAGGCTATAGAACGAGCAATTTTTCTAAGAGCGACCTAGACTTTTTAAAGTTTACCATTGATTATATCATATAATTTTTTTGTATTATTCAATTTTTTATAAGATATCAAGTACTCTAAATGAGTAGGAACTCAATCATATTAATAAAAAAAGTCTTCAAAATAAATATTTATAAATATTATTTAGCTGAAAGAAATAATTTCAATGCATGCTTCAACACAATGATATTCGCTTGTTGATGAAAGATATTTAGTTACATATTAGCAAATAACTTCGACACGACATGTATACATATATAGAGTGGACCATTAGTCTCACTACAATAAATATCTTCACTCCCGTTAGAGCAAATGAACGAATGGTTTGGTTAATAGAAGTTTGTTTAAAATTTTTTTTTTGTGATACGGAGAAAGTAAATAAATATTCATTTTAGG
>JAJEKB010017109.1:8455-19791 GCA_022393335.1 Macrotrachela quadricornifera | reverse complement strand
AATGCCGGCTTATTTATTGGGAATTAACCCTTTTATTTATGCTGCCATATTAAATGGAATATTTCTTCTTGGCGCAACTACAATAGCAGTAATGTTGTTTCAAAGATTTTCAAAACCAGTTTGGTTTCCCTTAGGTATTCCTGCACTATTCTTTCCCTTTTGGGTGTTCACACTTAATGCAGTTGCACTGCTTTCAGAAATGGCATTCATTTTTATATTACTCGCCTTTATCATGCATTTTTATGATGCCTTACAAGGGAAAAATGAATTGAGAAAATCTGCCATTCTGTTAGCAATCCTGCTACTTCTGAGGTTTGCAGGATTCCTATTTGCACCCGTTATTATATTTCTTCTTTATCAACATAAACAACATTCAATCAAACAAAAAATAGAATTCGTTTTAATTGCATTCATTCCTGTTGGACTTTGGTTAATAAGAAACTTTTTATTGTCAGGTAATGGTTTTGGTGAACATCAAATCACAGAAAAATTTAGTCTATTTGCTATTGGAGAAAATATCAATGAATTAACAAAAATGGGGCTGCAATCACCATTGAAAATGATTGTGGGAATTCTGGCTGTTGTTGCCTACATGATTGCTGCCTATGAAATTTTCAGAAAACAGGTTCAAACTCAAATGGTACATCTATTGCAGATTCTATTTTACCTCATTTCAAGTTATGTTCTACTTCTATTTTTTCAGAAAAATTTACCTGTTACTCAAATACCAAGGTTTTTAAGTATTGTTTGGTTACCCATGACTATCTTTTGGTTACTTTTATTTCAAGTTTGGCTACTAGAACATGTTTACAAAAAATGGTTAGTTAGAACAATAAGTATTTTCATACTTGCCTTAGGTTTATTTCAATTAGGTGGAGTAATTGGGAAATCTGTGCTCTTCCATTTTAAAGGAACTGGCGTTTATTCTTCAAAAAATTGGGAAAACATTCCAATGAATGAACTTACAACAGTAATTGGTTCAGATGCAAAAATTATTTCTAATCACCCAGATTTTATTTGGCTACGAACCGGAATAAAAGCTAAACATGCCTCCTTTATAAACGAGGATTATAATCAATTCAAAAGCCGCACTGAGCAAGTAAATACATTCATTTGGTTTAATCAAACAGACCGTGAGAAAATTGTTCTTCCTATAGAAAATTATGCAGAAAAAATTAAAGGTGTCATACATGAAAATCCCGCTTATGTCATCTTTGAACTAGATCCAACAAAATAGCTTAAGGCACTTATTGGTGTATTTCAATCTTTTGGTTTAATTTGAATATGCGCAATATTTACGTATTTCTTATTTTACTGTTTGCTCAAGTTAGTTTTGCACAAACAAGCTTCCCTCAAAATGGTCCTGCCGACCAAAGGCCTAATGCATTTGTAATTAGTCACGCCACCATTTGGTTAGATGCCGATAACAAAATCGAAGATGCATCTATTATTGTTGAGAATGGCATGATTAAAGCGGCGGGAAAGAATCTGATAGTCCCTAAAAATTTCAAAGAAATAAATGCCAAAGGAAAAGTAATTTATCCTGCCTTTGTTGATTTATACTCAAACTATGGAATAAAGTGGGACCCTAAAAAAGAGAATCACAGAGGTCAACAATTTAACTCAAACAAAGCCGGTGCTTATAACTGGAATGAAGCTATCAGAGCAGAATTGAATGCTGCTGATTATTTTATGCCTGATGAAAAATCAGCTAAAAACTACAAATCTGCAGGTTTCGGTATTAGTCTTAGTTCAATACAAGATGGTATCTGTCGGGGTAGCGCAAGTCTGGTTTCAACTGGAACCGGAAATCCACAAGAACTTATTATCAAAGCTCAAAGTGCTCAATCATGGAGCTTTAATAAAGGTAGTTCAAGTCAAGATTACCCTGGTTCTATGATGGGATGTATTGCTTTAATTAGACAAAGTTTCCTTGATGTCATGTGGTATTCAAAACAAAACAAGGAAGTTGATTTAAGCATGGAAGCTTTTCGTAAAAACCTTTCTTTACCATTGGTTTTTGAAGCTGAAAATAAACTTGCAATTCTTAGAGCATCAAAAATTGCAAAAGAATTCAACCAAAACAATTGGATTATAAAAGGTTCGGGAGATGAATACCAAAGAATTAAAGATATTAAAGCTACAGGAAGACCATTAATTATTCCAATCAACTTCCCAAAACCTTATGAAGTAGAAGACCCTTTTGATGCAGAATTGGTAGGATTAGGAGATTTAAAACACTGGGAACTTGCTCCTGCGAATTTATCCTTCCTACAAAAAGAAGGACTTACTTTTTGTATCACTATGAAAGGTTGTGAAAGCTCAAGTGAATTTTTGAAAAATCTTAGGAAAGCCATTTCTTATGGATTAAAACCTAATGAAGCATTAAGAGCATTAACACAAACTCCAGCGAGATTAATAGGTGCTTCAAATGTATGCGGAAAATTGGCTGCAGGAATGCCAGCTCATTTCAGTATTGCAGACAAAGATATTTTCACTGAAAATGGTAAAATAGAAGAAATATGGAGTTTTGGGAACCAAGAAATAGTTTATAAAAACAACGAAAAAGACATCAATGGAAACTGGACAATCCAAGGTGACAAAAATTTTAGTCAATTAAGTATTCTTGAAAATAAAGGAAAACAGGAATGGAAAATACTCGGCAAAGACACTATAAAAGTAGATGCAGATTTTTCATTGGATATGTATACAATAAGTTGGAAAGACAAATCGAAAAAAGATTCTGTAACCAGAGCGAAAATATTCTTCACAGAAATCAATCAAACATTAAATGCAAATGGTTTTGTTTTTTATGCTGATGGTTCACAAAATACCATCACCTTAAACCGAACTCAAACACAATCTGTAAAAGAAGAAAAAGACAGTATAGTTAAGCAAAATTTAGCTGAAATCATCTATCCTTTTACTGATTATGGAAGCAGCAAAATAGCTGCTGAAGAAGAAATCATCTTTAAAAATGCAAGTGTTTGGACCAACGAAAAAGAAGGTGTTTTAAGTGCGGCAGATGTTTGGATTAAAGCAGGCAAAATTGTTGCTGTTGGAAAAAATCTAAGCTCGCCAACTGCAAAAACAATTGATGCAAAAGGTAAACATTTAACCAATGGAATTATTGATGAACATTCTCATTTAGCTATTTACAGAGGTGTGAATGAATGTACCCAAGCTATTACAGCAGAAGTTAGAATTGGTGATGTTTTAAATTCAGAAGATTTAAATATATACCGTCAATTAGCAGGCGGAGTAATTGGTGCTCAGCTTTTACATGGCAGCTGTAATCCTGTTGGTGGTCAGAGTGCCTTAATTAAACTAAGATGGGGAAAATCGCCAGAAGAATTAAAAATTGCTGGTGCTGATGGTTTCATCAAATTTGCTTTGGGTGAAAACGTAAAACAAAGCAATTGGGGAAGCGCAGGAAGTCGTTACCCTCAAACCCGCATGGGAGTTGAACAAGTTTATGTTGATGCATTTACAAGAGCAAGGGAATACGAAAAGAAAATGAAACTAAATCCGCTGATTACAAGAAAGGATTTAGAACTCGAAACTTTGCTTGAGATACTAAACAAAAAACGTTTCATCAGTTGCCACAGTTATGTTCAAAGTGAAATCAATATGTTGATGCATGTAGCAGATAGTTTTGGATTTAAAGTGAATACATTCACACATATTTTAGAAGGTTACAAAGTGGCAGACAAAATGAAAGCGCATGGAGTTAGCGCAAGTACATTCGCCGATTGGTGGGCATATAAATATGAAGTAGTTGAAGCAATACCATACAATGGTGCTATACTTCATAACATGGGCATCACAACAGCCATCAATAGCGATGATGCTGAAATGGGAAGAAGATTGAATCAGGAAGCAGCAAAAATGGTGAAATATGGCAAATTAAGCGAAGAGGCTGCTTGGAAAATGGTGACATTAAATCCAGCAAAAATGTTACATCTCGATAAATTCACGGGTTCCATTAAAGCTGGTAAAGATGCTGATTTGGTGCTTTGGAATGACAATCCTTTGAGTATTTATGCCAAACCTGAAATGACCTTTGTTGATGGAATTTGTTACTTCTCTTTAGAAAAAGACAAAGAACTTAGAGAATACATCAAAAAAGAAAGAAACAGAATTATTCAATTGATGATTCAGGCCAAAAACAAAGGCGAAAAAGCAGTTGCTCATGTAACTGAACAAGATGAAGTTTACCATTGTGAAGATTACTAAAACTTGAAAAGCAGGTTCACATATATTTTATTCCTTTTGATCTTTTTGTCTGATGTTAATTTACAGGCACAAGACTTTACGCCCTTTAAGGAAGCACCAAAATCTGAACTCAATTTAAGAAATGAGCTCAATTTAACAACAGACAGCGCAGGCAATCCTTATTATGATGAGGTTGTGAATGTGCGTGTTCATGATTCAGAAGATCGCTTGTTAAGATTAGTGTTTTTCATGAATTCTTCATTAGAATATTGGCTCATATGTGAGTGGAATTATAAGGGAAAATGTTATAGTCAACTAGTAGAAACCAGCGAAATTGGTGAACTTGTAGATTTGAGAAAAATTGAAACTACAACAGGATTAAACTATTTGATTAAATCAAATATTTCAAAAACTGAACCAATTATAATCTGTCGTCACTTGCAAATAGATTCTACTGAAGCAGTTTTTCAAGCTCTGCGTTTTCATTCAATAAGAGAAGAAGAATTCCTTGCAATACCAAAATCAGTTAATTCAGAAAATAACAATATCATTATTACTCCAAATGGAATTTCTTTTACACAGAAGATTTCAAGTGATAACAAAGTATTCATCATAAGAGAAGGAAATTTTATTTATGATACTTCTGAAAAAAGAATGGTGCTGGAGGAAATCAATGAAGAATTAAATCCACCTATAGAAAAACAAATACCAGATACTTTATTCAGACATATAGGATTTATTGGAAAAGAAAAAATCAAAACTTATATCTTACAATATGTAGATATGAATGGAGATGAGGGCAATTCTCAATTATGTGATTTATTCAAAGTAATATACCTATTCAGAGGACAAAAATTCGAATCAGAATTATATACGCTGACAAATCCAGAAACAGAAGAAAAATTCGATTTCAGACAATTCCTACCACAACATATAAGCTTGAGTAATGGAGTAATTCTCCTTAAAACCCAAAATCTTTATAATGCTTTTAGAAGTGGCATGTGTGGTGCATGCGACTTCTGGGATTTTAGTATACATGAGGTAAATAAAAAATCTTCAGAAATAGTATTCAATGCAGCAATGAATTTAGGAATGCAAAGCAATACTTATGAGATTTATAAAAAAGGAAAAGTCATTCAATCATCACATTTTAGAATGGGTGATGATGATGCAGAAATGAATATCAATGATGTGGTTTGGATAAAGAATAAAACCTGGAAAATTAGCCTACACAAAGGAGAAGATACAAAAGAAGTATACCTGAATATTCATCCAATTAACGGAGTTACTGGTATAGCTAATGTCAATCAATCAACAAAGAAAAAAACAAAACGAGTATGAAATATATCAAATCAATTTTAGCTGGAATTTTAGGAACCTGTTTATCAATTAATGTGCAGGCACAAGAAATTCCTATTGTTATTAGTGGAGGAACCATTCATTTAGGTAATGGAAAACTTATCCAAAACGGGACCATCGTATTAAACCGAGGTAAAGTAATGGAAGTTGGAGAAGCTCCAGTAAGTTTTATAAAAAATGCAAAAACAATTGATGCAACAGGAAAACACATATATCCTGGAATCATAGCATTATACAATATCATGGGTTTGAATGAAATTGATGCTGTAAGAGCAACTAGAGATTATAATGAAACTGGCGATATGAATCCGAATGTACGCGCTTTAATTGCCTACAATACTGATTCAAAAATATTACCAACTGCAACTTTTAACGGAATTTTATTTACCCAATGTGTTCCTCAAGGTGGCAATATTAGTGGCACTAGCAGTCTGGTATATACAAAAGCATGGAATTGGGAAGATGCAGCAGTAAAAGCAGATGATGGTGTACATTTAAATTATCCTGATTTAAGAGTTGCAAGACGTGCGGAAGACAAAGAAAATCAACAAAAGGAATTAGATAATATCCGTCACTTTTTTGAAGATGCAGCTCAATATGCAAAGCTTGATAATCCGGAGCCGGTAAATCAAAGACTAAAAGCCATGAAACCAGTCATGGAAGGCAAAACCAATTTATATGTACATGTGAATCACTCAAAAGGAATGGTTTCTGCCATTCAATTTTTCAAGGAAAATTACCCTCAAATCAAAATGGTTTTAGTTGGTGCTGATGATGCTTATAAAATAAGTGATTTAATTGCTCAACATAAAATTCCTGTAATTTTAGGAAATGTTCACAGATTACCTTCACATGCATCTGAAGACTATGATCAACCTTATAAAACCGCAACTCAATTGGTTGAAAAAGGAATATTGGTTGCTATTAGTCAGGCAGGCAGCTGGGAATCACGTAACGTAATGTTTAATGCTGGAACCTGCGCGGCATATGGTTTAACGAAAGAGCAAGCCTTACAATTGGTAACAAACAATGCTGCAAAAATTGTTGGTATCGATAACAGAATCGGAACTTTAGAAAAAGGAAAAGATGCAAGTCTTGTTATAAGTGATGGCGATTTACTTGACATGAAAACAAGTAATGTAATTCAGGCTTTTATCATGGGTGAAGAAATCGACCTAAGAAACCAACAAGTTGAATTATACGAAAAGTACAAAAAGAAATTTGGAATTGACTAAAACAAAAAAGGCCAGAAAATTAAAGTATATAACTAAGTTTTCGTCTTTAGTAGACTTTAAAATCCAATAGAAAATATTGAGAAATAAATTTTAGGTCATTCCGCATTTGCATTAAATTTAAGATGTGTTAGAAATTAAATGAATAACAATGAACATTAAATTGTTACTTAATCGCTTGATGCAGATAAAATTTTATCTACCAATTTTATTGTTTTTCTCTCAAATTACAACCCTATTAGGGCAAGTTGTTTTAACACAAAGTGATGTACCTAAGTTTGGTTCAAGCATAGTTATGTCTCAAATTTATGATGACACAGCTTCACTTAACAATTTTCGCTTTTCAAAATCTGGAATAAATAATACTTGGGATTTTACAAAACTACCTAAGGAAAGATACGATACTGTCAATTATGTTGACCCTATTGACTTGAATTTTAATAGTTTTGAATCAGCTACAATGGCCATAATTCCATTTGGTAAAGCTGGCCCTTCATTTTATAAAATAGATAATAAAGGTATTTACGAATTAGGTGAGGTAATAATCTTCAACCCTTTCGTTGGTCCTTTTGAAGGCCGAACACGTCCAGACCGACTCTTGAAATTATTTCCATACAAATTAGGTGATAGCACATATTCACAGGTTAGCACATTTACACCACATTATAAAGGTATTTATGACGGTTTAGATTTTGATTCAGTTTATCATATTTTAAATCATACAGCATATTCAAAGGTTATTGCATCTGGTAATATCATTTTACCGTACGGAACTTTTCCTGCAATTTTGGAGCGAATTACATTGTTTTCAGAGATTCAATTTTTGTAAAAAATGGTAATTCAGAATGGACCTCTAATAATAGTCCAACCGGTGCTCCCTATATTTATTATCATTGGTACATACAATGTTCTTTATGGCATGTAGCTAGAGTCGTGCAATTATATGCTGATTTTAATGATTACCTAGAATATGCTGAAAATGCCGTATTAACCAGCATAGCAGAGAAATTACAAAATGAAAACGCCCTCTCTATTCAACTCAATCAAGAGTTGAAAGTGCTAAAAATAGAAAGTAACATTAATTTAATTGGATCATCTTATAATATTGGAAATATATCTGGTCAAAGTAATCTCCTATCAGGAATAATGAATGATGATTTTATAGATATATCTTCACTAAGCCCAGGTATTTATTATATTAGAATAAAAACAATACAAAGTTCCGAATTTATCAAAAAAATAATCCTGATTTGGTAAGGTCAGTTTTTAAAGAGTTAAGCATATTAATTGGAATTTATTTAATGATTGCATTTTGTTGGGTCACATGGCTTGAACATAATAGAAGCATTTCAATAAATACAAGAAAATGCATCTAAACTTGTTGGCATCGAGAACAGAATTGGAACTTTAGAAAAAGGAAAAGATGCAAGTCTTGTTATAAGTGATGGAGATATTCTTGACATGAAAACGAGCAATGTAATTCAGGCTTTTATTATGGGAGAAGAAATCGACTTAAGAAACCAACAAGTTGAATTATACGAAAAGTATAAAAAGAAATTTGGAATAGACTAAAACAAAAAAGGCCCGAAATCGGACCTTTTTTGTTCACCGGGCTTAAGCCGTGGTACTATTAAAATGATTACCATTCTGCCGAAGGATCTACTCTAAAAACTTCACTCATTTCTTCAACAAGTGGTGCTAAATAATCTGAATGATAAGCTTTACGTCCACCATAAACAGGCTCCCTACTTGATTCAGCAGGAATTCTTAATCCAGCCTTTTCAATAATCGGAGTAATCTTAGCTAACCATCTTGCTTGTAATGCAGCTTCACCTTCAAACACACCAGATTCTGCTAATTCCTTTTCAAAATCTCCTGGTTCAAAAATACCTAGAGCATAATTCCAAGATTCGTTTAATGCCGATTGCATTCTAGCTTTACTCACTTCGGTTGCATTACTTAATTTCACCAACCAAGTATCGCCATGAAAAACATGGTATTTAATTTCGCCTTTAATTTTTCTAGCCACTTTTGCCAATGGTTCGAAACTGCTGCTTGCCAACATTTGTACTCTTTGTTGATCGGCATGGTCGAATAAAAAATGACGAACCATACTGAAATCGTATTCGCCATTTGGCAATTCAACCAACTGACAATTGTGAAATTTTGAGGCTTCTCTTGTGAATGCAATGGTATCAGGATCTTGTTCACCTAAGTCGTGTAAAATTTGGTACATAGCTTGTGCATGACCAATTTTATCTTGTGCCATGGATGAGAAAGCAATATCCTCTTCCAAAATCGGCCCTAAGCCTGTCCATTCGCTGTTTCTATGACCAAAGATCAATAAATCATCAGCCATTTTATACAATAATTCTTTTACTGCTTCCATAATATAAATTGATGATTAAAGTGCTTTTTCTTTTTTGTATTTGTTGATTTTCTCCATCACTTTGTAACCTCCTGCTTCGCGGTATTGCTTTTCAGGAACGGTTTCAAAGATGTCTGAATCATCATAATCTGAAGCGAAAACATTGCTGGTTTTAACAACCCAAATGTTTACACTTACTCCTCTTCTGCCATATTGTTCTTTGGCAAAAATCAAAGCCATTTCAGGATTAGCGGCATGTACAATTCCAACATGTATGTGTTGGTCGCCACGACGTTTTTGGTGAAATACCTCATATGTTTCCCATTGGTCTAAAGTATCCAAAGGTGCAATGGTATTGTTTTCTTCTATCTGAGCCCTAGTAATGCGGGGGTCGAGTGAATTAATCATAAGTTTGGTTTTACAGGTTAAGCTAATGGAACAACATAAGCAGACTGATTTGCTTTCAGAGCCTCACGTACCCAACGGCCACGTTCTTCAGCATTTCTTCTAACTGCAAGTCTTTCTGCGTTACAAGGACCATCGCCATTGATTACTCTTTTGAATTCATCCCAATCTGGCTCGGTATAATCCCACTTACCTGTTTCTTCATTTTTACGAAGATTTGGATCAGGTAATGTTAAACCTAAATCCCAGATTTTTGGAACATACATATTTAAGTATTGTTGACGCATATCATCATTACTTGCCATCTTCACTTTCCATCTCATCAAGATTTCTGTATGTGATGAAATTTTATCTGAAGGACCAAAGAAATGCATGATTGGTGGCCACCAACGATTCAAAGCTTCTTGAACCATTTTACGTTGAACAGGAGTTCCTGTTGCAAGTGTTACAATATTATCATGACCATATTTTAAATGGAAAGATTCTTCAGTACAAATCCTATCTAAAGCTCTGCAATAAGGACCATAAGAACCTTTTGCATTAGCAACCTGATTGATGATTGCACCCGCATCAATTAACCAAGCAATGATACAAGCATCTGCCCAAGTATAAGCAGGATAGTTAAATACGTTTGAGTACTTTGATTTACCTGTGATGAGGTCATTAATCATTTCTTCACGACTTTTTCCTAAAGTTTCAGCAGCACTATAAAGTAATTGTGCATGTCCAACTTCATCCTGAACTTTAGCCATTAAAGCTAATTTTCTTTTGAAGCCCGGAGCTCTAGTAATCCAAGTACCTTCAGGTAAAGCACCAATAATTTCAGAATGACCATGTTGTTCAATCATTCTAATTAATTGTTTGCGATACTCTCTCGGCATCCAATCTTTAGGTTCAATTTTTTCACCTCTTTGAATTCTTGCTTCGAATTCAGCTAATTTAACCGGATCCTCTCCTGCGAGAATTCCGTTTAATTTCTCATTTGGGTCGATGTAAGCGTTTCCGTACATGGTATTAGGTTTTTGGTTTAAGTTTTATCCTTTAAAATGTGGGTCTGTAACTAATTTTTTTCTGAGTCCTCCCATCACAAAATCACTGATTCTGTTGGCAATTTCATCTGCAGTCATTCCACCATCAACACGGTACCATTCTGCAATCCAATTCACTGAACTAAGTACACTTAAAACAGCAAATTTCAAATCAACATCATCAAAAATATCTTCATTAATTCCATCTTGTACGATGGTTTTAAATCCTTTTTCGTATTTATCTCTTAACTCTTTGAATTCAATCAGCTTTTCTCCATTTAAACTTCTCCATTCATGAAGAAAAACTGTGCTTTTCGATAAATTTCCGGTTAGTACTCTCACATGACTTTTAATTGCCATTCTTAGTTTTTCTTCTGCACTGAAATATATATCATTCACCTCATCAATTCCGGTTAAAAATTGATCTGCCATACTAAAGCAAATCTTTTCCAAAATCTCTTCTTTCGATTTAATATGGTGATATAAACTGGCAGCTTCAATCTCCAGTTGTAAAGCAATATCTCTCATAGAGGTTGCTTCATATCCTCTAATTTTAAACAAATCAGCAGCTACCTGAATGATTTGATCTTTTCTTGAAACGACTAAACTTGCCATACGCCTAACAAATGTTAGACAAAAATAATAGTTTCTATTAAAATTGCAACTAATTGATATTTATCATGTAACAAATCTACTCATTGTTAGTTAGGCCAAATTGCACCAAAATCA
>JAJEKB010017108.1:0-16453 GCA_022393335.1 Macrotrachela quadricornifera | reverse complement strand
GCCAAGACATATTCCGAGGATCGGAATCTTCCGATCAAGAGCTTGACGACGCAAAGGCTGGACGAACCCTTTGCGGTGCAAGACATCCATCGCGTAGTCGAATGCCCCCACGCCGGGGAGAATAAGCGCATCGGCCTTCTCGATCTCCTCCACAGTCGAGGCAAATGTGCAATCAGCCCCGATGTGACGCAGCATATGGGCCACCGAGCCAATGTTCCCCAATCCATAGTCGACAATGGCAATCATGTGGTCGGCATTCCGTTTATTGGACCCTATCTGAGATCGTTCTGATATCAATCATAACTACTTCCATGCACGGAGGGACTTGTCCTGTCCCTCTCTCGAAACCGATCAGCGCTCACGGAAGGCGTTGGTAGAAATGATCTTAGCCTATCGCGAGCAAGGGAGTATCCCATTTCATATCCGATGAGAAGGAAGTAGGGATATGAAACCAGTTTCTCTTGCGCGAACATTCTCTCGGCACGCAAAGCACTCGCGGCCTCCAAATTTTTCTGCTCTGCAATCGAGCTTCAGCACCCCTCCCTAGTCAATCTTGCCCAATGAGGAACTTTAAATTCAGAGGTGCGCACGATTCGTCCTCAGTCTTCTCACCGCACCTCACTTTAACTCTATATGGCTGTCTGTGTCCGCCGTATAGACGGGCACAAGGACCGAGCGCACCTCTTGCGCAGGTGGAAAAAATTCAACATAAGGCACCTTGGCCGCATGACCGGTATGGTGGGTCTTGATCGCAAAATGACCAAGTGATAGCGGCGCAACTCAAGCAACGTACCGGCAAGCTCGGTTCGCACTATTGTCAGGATCTTCGACCCTTATGGAACTACGTAGCAAGTTGTCTTCGCGGCAAGCGATAATCGGCATCGTGGGGCTGGGGTATGTCGGAATCCCGCTGGCGCTTCGGTTCAGCGAAGTCGGCTTCCCTCTTCTCGGCTTCGACATAGACACAGACAGAGTTGCCGCCCTCAATGCGGGGAAAAGCCCTATAAAGCATATTACCGGTGCCAGCATTGCCAATATGGTGTCGAAGGGTTTTGAGGCTACAGCAGATTTCTCGCGCATTGCAGAAGCTGATGCAATTATCATCTGCGTGCCGACCCCCCTCAGTGCGCACCGCGAGCCAGATTTATCGTTTATTGTCGGCACCATGGAGACGATCGCCCCATATCTTAGGTCAGGACAACTGCTCTCTCTTGAAAGCACGACATATCCAGGCACCACAGCCGAGGTTCTGGAGCCTTACGCGCGTAAGCGCGGTTTCACGATTGGGCAAGATTTCTTCCTGGTCTATTCGCCAGAACGCGAGGACCCCGGCAACCCAAACTTCAGCACACACACGATCCCGAAAGTGGTTGGCGGAACCACTCCGTCTTGCCGCGAATTGGGTGAAGTCCTTTACAGTGCGGCTGTCGAGCGCGTGGTACCAGTGTCATCCACTCAGGTGGCGGAACTCACCAAATTGCTGGAGAACATCCACCGATCAGTCAACATCGGTCTCGTCAACGAGATGAAGATGATTGCGGATCGCATGAATATAGACATTTTCGAGGTCATTGAGGCTGCAGCGACCAAACCGTTCGGTTTCACAGCCTACTATCCAGGCCCAGGACTCGGTGGCCATTGTATTCCCATTGATCCGTTCTACCTCACATGGAAGGCGCGCGAATACGGACTGTCCACCCATTTCATCGAACTCGCCGGTGAGATCAACCGCGAAATGCCACAGTGGGTGACCAGCAAAATTGCGGACGCACTGAACGATCGTGAAAAGTCCATAAAGGGCAGCCGTATCCTCGCACTTGGAATTGCGTATAAGCGCGATGTTGACGATATGCGGGAATCTCCATCTGTGTTGGTGATGGAGAACCTCCGAGATCGAGGTGCTATTGTAGAATATTCAGATCCAAATGTGCCCGTATTCCCGAAGATGCGTGAGCATAAGTTCGACCTAAAATCAGTTCCGCTCACCGCTGAGAACATCGCATCGTATGACTGTGTCGTTCTTCTCACCGATCACAGCGACGTCGATTATTCGCTTATTCTGAATTCTGCCAAGCTTATCGTAGATACACGCGGCAAATTCCGTGATCCTGCGATCAACGTCATCAAAGCATAGCCAACACACGCCAATCTGGGAGAATCGGTGAATGAGCAGGTTGCTCTGCTTATGGCGGGTCGGACGGTATTTATCGCAGGCACGAGGGGAGCAGAAGTAGCGCTAGTTGGAAGCCTCCTAGAGATCAGAACACATGAAAATCTCCGTCTTCGGTACCGGCTATGTTGGCTTGGTCGCAGGCGCCTGCTTCGCAGAGGTGGGACATCAGGTCTATTGCGTCGACAACAATGCCGAGAAGATTGAGGGCCTCAAGAACGGCGTCGTGCCGATTTCGGAACCTGGTCTCGATGAACTCGTCGAGCGCAACTTCGCGGCGGGCCGCCTGCTCTTTTCCACCGATGCAAAGGCTGCGATCAACTTCAGCGAGTTGATCTTCATCGCCGTCGGCACACCGCCCGAAGAAGACGGCTCGGCGGATCTCAGCCATGTCCTGGCCGTGGCTGCCACCATTGGCGACAACTTAAACGACTATGCCGTCGTGGTGGACAAGTCGACTGTTCCGGTTGGCACCGCTGACAAAGTGGCGGCCACGATATCGGCCAGATTGTCCGCACGCGGATTAGAGCTGCCATTCGACGTCTGCTCCAATCCTGAATTCCTCAAGGAAGGCAGTGCAATCGAGGACTTCACCAAGGCTGCCCGCACCGTGGTGGGCACGGATTCCGAACGGGCGCGTAAGATCATGCGGGCGGTCTATGCACCGTACAACCGCAACCATGACAAGCTCATCTTCATGGACGTGCGATCAGCGGAGCTGACGAAATACGCCGCCAACGCGATGCTGGCGACAAAGATCAGCTTCATGAACGAGATCGCCAACCTTGCCGAACGCCTGGGGGCGGATATCGAACAAATACGACTCGGTATCGGCTCGGATCCGCGCATCGGGTATCATTTTATCTACCCAGGCTGCGGATATGGCGGTTCCTGCTTTCCCAAGGATGTTCGTGCGCTGTCGCATAGTGCCGAGGAAGTCGGCTACGACGCCGCTTTGATCAAGGCGGTCGAGACAACCAACAAATACCAACGAAATGTGCTGTACGGTAAACTCGCACGCATATTCGATGGCGACCTGGCCGGCAGAACCATCGCGGTTTGGGGACTGGCCTTCAAGCCCAACACCGATGACATGCGCGAGGCCCCCAGCCGCTTCCTGATGGAAGCGCTCTGGAACGCCGGCGCGAAGGTAAAGGCATACGATCCCGAAGCCGGAACTGTTGCCGAAGGGCTCTATGGACATCGAGCCGATTTTACGCTGGTGGAGCGACAGGAAGATGCCGTGGCCGATGCCGACGCACTCGTGATCTGCACCGAATGGAAACAGTTTCGCGTTGTCGACTTCAGTTGGTTGAAGTCACAACTGAAAGCGCCTGTCATCGTAGACGGACGCAATCTCTACGACCCTGCCGAACTCCGCAGGCAAGGGCTGCTGTACTACGCTGTCGGCAGAGGCGACTCCGCCAACTTGTTTTCCCCACCAGCGAATGCGGCAGCACGATCAGGCGTTTAGAATGGTATCCGGCCTGCGCGGGAAGTGAATGGTATCAGGCGCAGCGCCCCTCGATTCTCGCTGTATTGCGGTACCACCCTCGACACCGTGGGATAGCGAGAGGGCCAAAAGGGTATCTGGAATACGGCTTGGCGGCGACAACGGACATCGTCCAGGCTCCAGCACATCGACGCCGCAATCCCGAGGTCGCCAGCATTGACGCAGGATCAGCCGATGAGCTCCCAGCTCACTGGCGTACCGACCGGCGCATCCCTGGCCACACGTTTACCGATCACGACATCATAGAACTTCGGCGGCAATCCGAAACCTGGACGGATGATGCGGACATTTTCGGCGGAAAGCACGTCGCCGGCCCTCACATCGCGCGAAATGTAGAGTGAACGCCGGAACGCCGTCGACTTCTCTTCTGCCGGCTGCGTGCCATATCTGACGACACCCAGAGATTGCCATGCCCGCTCGGTTTCGACACGCAGTTGCAGGAACTCTTCCGGCTCGAGCGAAAAACTCGAATCGACGCCACCATCGCTTCTGCGGAGCGTGAAGTGCTTTTCGATGAGCACTGCCCCATGCGCCACGGCTGCAGCTGCAGCCCCGCAGCCCATCGTGTGGTCGGAAAGACCAACTTCGCAACCTGGAAACGCCTCACGCAAATGCGGAATTGTGAGCACGTTGGTATTTTGCGGGGTCGCGGGATAAGTGCTTGTGCATTTCAACAGCACGATATCCTCACACCCGGCTTGCCGCGCAGTACGAACGGCGTCGTCGATCTCGGCCAGCGTTGCCATGCCGGTGGAAATGATCATTGGTTTGCCAGCCGCAGCCACTTTCCGGATCAGAGGCAGATCCGTGCATTCGAAGGACGCGATCTTGAAAGCGTAGACATCGAGCGAGCTAAGGAAATCTGTGGCGGTATCATCGAAGGGCGTCGAGAAGCAGTGAATGCCATGGCTGGCTGCACGTTCCATGACCGGTTTGTGCCACTCCCAAGGAGTATGCGCTTCCTGGTACAGCTCGTACAGTTGCCGGCCTGCCCATAGACTTTCCTTGTCGTCGATCACGAAGCCTGGTGCACGGATGTTCAAGGTCATCGTGTCGGCCGTGTAGGTTTGCAGCTTGATGGCATCAGCGCCGGAACGGGCCGCAGCGTCCACAATTTCCAACGCTCGGTCGAGCGACTGATTGTGGTTACCGGACATCTCGGCGATCAAATAAGGACGATGGCCCAGACCGATTTCACGATTGCCGATTTTCACAACGCCTCCCCATTCCGACAGCCCAGTTTCGTGTCTGCGCCGGCCGCGACAGGTCCAGACGGGTCGCGGCACTTGAGAGACGAAGTTGACACGTCATCTCGTGAACTTCATTGAACCTGTCAAGCGACGCGGCCGGGCATTCTCTTGCGCTTGCGGCGACAGGAGCCTGCGCCGGATTCTACTCTCGCGAACTCAGCAATGCCTGCACAACGCGGTCAGCGCCGGTCCCGTCGCATACCGCGGAAGCCGCAAGATGCATCGCATGGAGTTTGGTGGTGTTTCGTGCCAACATGCGGATAGCGCCAGCAACACGGCTGACTGTGTCGGCCGAGAGCCTTCCGATCCCGATTGCCGCACCAGCTTCCTCCAACGCCGCCGCATTGTGCATCTGATTGTCAGCGACGATGAGCAGGAGAGTGGGCCGGCCGACACAGCAGCGTTCGTAGCTGGCACTGCCGGGTGCGCCCACGACCAAATCGGCCGCGGCTGTCAGCTTCGCCATCGCTTCAGCGTCGGCGCCAACATGCAGGTTCCATAGACCGCCGGCAGCCGAAATGGCGGTCTTGACGGCGTCGAGGTGAGGCGCGGCCTCGCCGAGAACGCAGTCGACCTCATACATCCCACCAGCTTCAAGGATCCCCTTCAGTACGACCTCGGTAGCATTCACGTTGTCGCTCAAGCCCAGCGAGATCAAAATACGTCGTACCGCATCCGGCTTGTGTTCAAGTGCCGCGTGCCGTTCTTTTTGGAAAGCGTCGCGCAGCATCGCGTAATTGCTACCGCAAAGCAGGATCGTGCCTGAAGCGACCTGCTGGTCGTACTCTTCTGGCCGCCGTCGAAAGGTCATGTCGACCAAGTGGGTACAAGCGTGATGCCGCGACGGTGCATCGTCGATGACCAGCACCTTCTTGGCCCAACCCGCCAGTGACCTCTCAAATCCTTCCTCGAGGCCATAGTGATCCACAACAGCAAGCTCAACACCGGAAGACCAATGCGCCATCATCCGCGCGGCGTCAGCTTCGGTGCCGACCATGCCTTGCAAAACATCAGGAAAATCGACGAGCAACTGCGGGATGCTCTTCACGGTCTCGTCGGACACGGCAAAGGTGACGTCGAAGCCATTTCGTCTTAACGCCGCGCCCAGCGCAGCGCAGCGCACGACATGTCCCCCACCGATGATCGTCCCCGCGTCGCACCGGATCACCGCCTGCATCGAACGCCCCTCAACTGAGCCTCAAAATTGTGTGTGATCAAACGCAAAGGTCTTGATAATGCATGGATAGTGCCGCTCCATTTACTATAGAGGCGTAACAGATCGGGCAATCTTACAGCGCTGACCGGATGCACTGATGATCATAGTGGTGTTGCAAGCAAGGGCATCTTCGAGCCGGCTTCCAGGCAAGGTGCTGAAGCCTATCCTCGGCAAGCCAATGCTGCATCACCAAATCGAGCGCATCCAACGCGCAAAAGTACCTGCGCGGGTGGTATTGGCGACCAGCCGCAATCCGGAAGACGATGCCGTGGCGCATATAGGTCAAAACGCTGGCATCGTGGTCTATCGTGGTGATCTGGACGACGTCCTAGACCGCTTCTATCGTGCGTCCGAACCATTCGCGCCTTCTCACGTCGTGCGGCTAACCGGTGACTGCCCGCTCACCGATCCCGGCATCATCGATGCCGTCACCCGCTTCGCTGTCGACGGCAACTACGACTACGCCTCCAACTCAATTCGACCGACATTTCCCGATGGACTGGATGTCGAGGTCGCGACTTTCGAAGCCCTTCAAATCGCCTGGAGGGAGGCGACAACGAGATCCGACCGGGAACATGTGATGCCGTTTCTTCATCGCCAATCGGATCGTTTCACGTTGGGAAATTATGAAAATGAAAGGGACCTGTCCGCGTTGCGTTGGACAGTCGACGAACCTGCTGATTTCACCTTTGTAGAAGCCATCTATCAGGCTCTCTACCCGGCAAAGTCCGCCTTCGACAGCGGTGACGTGCTTGCCTATCTGGAGGCGAATCCGTCGCTCGCAGCCCTGAACTCCGGTTTCGTGCGAAACGAAGGGTTCAAAGGCGAATGAAGCTGCGCCCCGCGACTGCCGAAGATGCGCGACTGTTGTTCGACTGGCGAAATGAGCCGCTTACCCGAGCGATGTCGGTCAGTACGGAACCCGTCACCTGGGAAGCCCACCTGCAATGGCTGTCCGCCAGATTGGCCCGGCCGGAGCCCGGGCTATACATCTGCGAGGATGACGGCAGCGCACGGGGCATGGTGCGTATCGACGACGACCAGATCAGCTATTCCATCGACCTGAATTTTCGAGGCAAAGGTGCGGCCACCCGCATGCTCATGTTGGCACGACATCACTTCGGCCCGAAACGTGCAAGGATAAAACGAAGCAACGAAGCTTCGGCAAAAGCGGCAATGAAAGCCGGCCATACAGTTGAATACATCAAGGATTGAAGTCGCGATGTCCAAGTCCAGCCCGAGGCAGGAAATGATCTCTCTCCATGCAGGCGGCGGCCGCTATCGGACTTCAGAAGAGATGCTGGACGAGGCGTTGAAGATCATTCCGCTTGGTTCGCAGACATTTTCAAAGAGCCTCACGCAGTATCCGCGCGGTGTCTCGCCCTTCTTCATCCAGCGAGGCAGCGGCTCCGTTGTCTGGGATGTTGACGGCAATGCCTATACCGATTTCAACAATGGCCTGTGCTCGGTGACGCTTGGTCATGCCGATGCGGATGTGAATGCCGCCGTCATGGAGCAGCTCAAGGATGGCATCTCTTTCCCTTTGGCACATCCACTCGAAGCGGCGGTGGCAGAACTCATCGTCGAGATGGTGCCGTCGGCTGAAATGGTACGCTTCGGCAAGAACGGATCCGACGCCACCTCTGGGGCCATCAGGGCGGCGAGAGCCTTCACAGGTCGAGAACGTGTCGCCATGTGCGGCTACCACGGCTGGCAGGACTGGTACATCGGCTCGACTGCCCGCAACAAAGGGGTCCCGAAGGCAACCCGCGAGCTCTCCCATGTCTTCCCGTACAATGACCTGGAAGCGCTCGACAAAGTCCTGTCATCCCACCCCGATGAGTTTGCAGCGGTCATTCTCGAACCGATGAATACCACCTTCCCGAAAGAGGGCTACCTGCAGGGAGTGATCGACCTCGCTCACAGCCATGGCGCACTTGCGATCTTCGACGAAACCATAACCGGTTTTCGATATGCCGAGGGTGGCGCCCAGCAGCTTTTCGGCGTGAAGCCCGATCTTTCCTGCTTCGGCAAGGGACTGGCCAATGGCTATCCTCTTTCTGCGGTGGCCGGTCGTGCCGACATCATGGCCGAGTTTTCCGAAATCTTCTTTTCCTTCACCATGGGTGGAGAAGCGATGTCGCTGGCGGCAGCCCAAGCCAGCTTGAGGAAGATCCGCAGCCATAACGTGATCGAGAAACTCAACGCCACAGGCGGCAAGGTCGCAGATGGCGTCAAAGCCTTGATCGCCAAGCATGGCTGTGAAAGCTTCCTTGGCTTCGCCGGGCATCCGACATGGTCGTTCCTGACCATCTCAGATGCCCATGGCAGCACTTCCTTTGAAATCAAAACCCTCTGGATGCAGGAAATCCTGGCTCGGGGCATCATTTCGGTCGGAACACACAACGTCAGCTTCGCGCACAGCGACGCGGATGTTGAAAAGCTGCTCAGTGCCTATGACGAGATATTTCCAATTCTGCGCGATGCCGTGGAAAACAAGGCCATCCGGCAGTATCTTCACTGCGAACCGCTGGTGCCGCTGTTCCGGGTGAGGTAGCGCGAAACGCGCCCGTTGCTCAGAAGCGCGGGCCGTCCACGTAAGACGTAAGACCCGTTTACAACGCGCTCCACAACGCTGGGTTTAACAGGCGTGGATCGGAAATCGGCCAACGCCAGGAGGCATGATCGATTTGTCGAGTGCGCAATAGGTTCGCCGTTGAGACGATTTCCTCGAATTCACGAAGGCTCGCCGCCCCGACGATCACACGATCGATCATCGGATGTCGAAAGACAGAAGCGAAGAGCCCTTCCATGACAGTCAGATGAGCGTCAGCGAAGGCTTGCCGCATCTGGATCAGGGATGGTGCAAGAGCCGCGAACTTCGATGGCAGCTGCTCTGGCGGCAACAAAAGCAATCCCTGGAGAAATATCGAACGGGCGTGGATCTCGACCTTGCGCGCCGCCAGGCTGCCGAGCTGGCCTTCATCAGCCAGGCGCAGATCGAGGGCATTGATGGGAAGCTGGACGATATCGATGTCGTACCGTGCCAGCAGCTCGTCGATGTCGTTGCCGGAATAGACGGAAGCGCCAATCTTGCGGACCAATCCCGATGCCTTGATGTCCTGCAGACAGCGCCACACCCTGTCGCTGTAGCGACCGAGCAGGTCAGCCGCATCATGAACCATCAGGGCATCGACGTGGCTGACCTGGAGATTACGGATAGATCGCTCGAAGCACGAAATGATGGCCTCGACAGCCGCGTCTGGGCTTGTTTCGCTGCCTACCTTGACGGTTTTGGTCACGATATCGAAAGCAGCTCCAGCAGCCGCCTGACCGATCGTAGCCTCACTGTCGCCGTAGAGGGCGGCCGTATCGACGGTGCGTACGTCATTCTGACGTGCAAAGCGAAGGATCGAACTCGCCTCGTCTACCCCCACTTTGCCGGCCTGATTGGTGACCCCATAAGCAAGCCCAAACTGAACGGTGCCGATACCAAGACGCGCGGGACCAGAAAGCATGAGAGCGCCGTTCCCGCTAGCTGTTGATACCGAGGACGCTCCTGAGTGCCCTGACGACCCGTTCCGCGTCCTGGTCGGTCATCAGTGGATAGTAGGGAATGGAAAGGGCCTTTGCGTAGTATGAATCGGCTCCCGGCAGATCGACCGCGCCCGAGTGCTCGACGTAGTAGGGTTGGCGATGGATCGGGATATAGTGAACCTGTGTGCCTATCCCTAACTCCCGCAGATCAGCCATCACGCGCGCCCGCTCCTTGCCGAGTGCAGTGAAATCGATGAGCAGCGGATAGAGATGAAGCACTGGTTCTGCAGAAGTTTCAATCCGAAGTGGTTTTACAAGTTCACCAACGTCGCCGAAACGCCGATCGTAGATTTCCTTCAGTTGCGTGCGCCGCTCTGCAAACATCGACAGCTTCTTGAGCTGCGAATGGGCGAGAACGCAGGTAAAATCCGGCGCCCTAAAATTGAAGCCCAATTCCTGCATCTCGTAGTACCAGGGATTGGCATCACCTGAACGTGCAAACGCCAGATCGCGGTTCACGATTTTCTCGGCCCCTCTTACCATCCCGTGCGAGCGCAAGAGCTTTAGTCGTTCGTGAAGAACCGGATTGTTCGTCGCAATAACGCCGCCCTCACCCATCGTGATCGTTTTCACCGGGTGCAGCGAGAAGACGGTCATCGCGGAATGCTGGCATGAGCCAACCTTAACCGCGGCGCCAGTCTCGTTGCGATAGGTTGATCCCAAAGCATGGCAGGCATCTTCCACCAGAACGATGTCATGTTCGCTGGCAATGCGTGCAATTTCCGGCATGTCCACCGGGTTGCCATTGAGATGCACGACAACTGCCATCTTCACCGGCCCTGCGGCACGTTTTATGGCAGCCTGAAAAGTGTCCGGCGTTACCAGGCCGGTATCCGGATCTGCATCGGCAAAGGCGATTTCGGCACCTGTGTAGCGCATGCCGTTGGCGGAAGCCAAAAACGACATGGTCGGCGCAAGACCGATATCATTCGCACCGACTTGTGCTGCCAGCGCGGCCAGATGCAGTGCCACCGTTCCATTGGAGACGACGACAGCATAGCGGGCACCAACGACCTCTGCGAATGCAGCTTCGAATGCCTCGACCGCGGGACCAGTGGTCAACCAGTCCCCACGCAGGCATGCTGCAACCGCAGCGATATCGTCTTCATCGACCCAGTGTCGACCGTAGGGTAAAAAACTCTCGGACATGACGGACCTCAAATGCCGGTGCGCGCCACCAATTCATTGAAACCGCTCTCGTCCAACCATTCGTCATTGATATCGCTCGAATAGTTGAAATTGCTGGGGACCCGCGTCAGATCGCCCGCGACGTCTTCATCCTTTGTCCAGAAACGGAAGGCGGGCAAGATCGCGTAGCGGTCGCCGAGGTCCACCGTCATGCGAGCATCGTCGCCGGTCACCATGACCTCATGCAGCTTCTCGCCCGGGCGGATGCCCACGATTTCATGCGGAATACCGGGCGCGATAGCATTGGCGAGATCGACCACTTTCATCGATGGAATTTTCGGCACAAAAATCTCGCCGCCATTCATCAGGTCAAATGACGACAGCACCATGTTGATGCCTTGCTCGAGCGTAATCCAGAAACGGGTCATTTCAGGATGCGTGATCGGGATACGATCGACCTTGTTTGCAACCAGTTTGCGGAAAAACGGCAACACGCTACCGCGCGAGCCCATGACATTGCCGTAGCGGACAACCGAGCTCCGGAGACCCGACGCACCGGCAATGTTGTTTGCGGCGATGAAGATCTTGTCCGAGGCAAGCTTTGAAGCACCGTAGAGATTGATCGGGTTGGCAGCCTTGTCAGTAGACAGCGCCACTATCTTCCTGACCCCTTTGTTCAGGGCAGCGCGCACGACGTTCTCTGCGCCAATGATATTCGTCTGGACGCATTCGAATGGATTGTATTCGGCGATCGGCACATGCTTGAGAGCTGCGGCGTGGACGACATACTCGATTCCTGCCATGGCCATTTCCAGTCGAGCCTGGTCTCGAACGTCACCAATAAAATAGCGCAGACAGGGATGCTCTTGATCGCTGAGCTCCTGGTTCATCTCGTATTGTTTCAACTCATCGCGCGAGAAGATGACAAGACGAGCAGGTTTGTAACGCTGCAGAACCGTACGTACAAAAGCCTTGCCGAAGGAGCCTGTCCCGCCGGTGATGAGTATCGACTTACCATCCAGATTCGGCGCGGGCTCAAGAAAATTGCGGATCATTTGGATGTTTCCAGGAAAATGTCTTTGAGATGAGAATTGAACCGAATCCGAGGGTAAACGCGGACGCTGGAGCAGAGCTTGCCAAGGAAGGCCAATTGACACCCGGCCGAACGGAGGCAGCTGGCCAAACTCGCATCGCGGTTTTGTCAGTTGTCCATGCTCGACGGCAGCCGCTATCGTCGTACCTACACTGGAGCCTTGCCTCGCATGACATTGAAATTCGACGCCCGATTTGATCCGAGCTATGGCTCGGCTGTAGAGCTTGCACCGGGCGTCCTGCGTGTCACGGCGCAAAATCCCAGCCCGTTCACGTTCCACGGCACCAATTCCTACATCGTCGGTCGCGATACGCTGGCGGTGATCGACCCAGGACCTGAAAACGAAGCGCATTTCAACACGTTGGTCGAAGCCATTGCCGGGCGGCCGGTCAGCCATATCTTCGTCAGTCACACACATCGCGATCACTCGCCACTCGCCGTCAGACTGAAAGCAGCGACAGGCGCGACGGTTCTGGCCGAGGGGCCACACCGCCCTGCCCGACAGCTCCGGATCGGCGAAACCAATCCGCTCGACGCCAGCGCCGACACCGAATTCCGACCGGACATTGTCCTGCCTGACAATTCCCTGACCACGGGCGATGGCTGGTCGATCCGCACGGTGCTGACACCCGGCCACACCGCCAATCATGCCGCCTTCGCCCTGGAAGGCAGCGGCATTCTGTTCTCCGCCGACCATGTCATGGCCTGGGCCACGAGCATCGTGGCGCCGCCCGACGGCGCCATGGCGGACTACATGCGCTCACTCGACCGGCTGCTGGAACGTGAGGATCGCGTCTTGCTGCCTGGCCACGGTGGTCCGGTGACCGCGCCGAAAACCTTCATGCGCGGGCTGAAGGCCCACCGCAAGATGCGCGAGCGCGCCGTGCTCGAACGGCTGAAACTCGGGGATCGCAGCATAAAGGCGATCGTCGAGGCGATCTATCGCGAGACAGACCCGAGACTGCATGGCGCCGCGGGGCTTTCGGTTCTGGCGCATCTGGAAGACCTGGTCGCACGGGGGCTGGCAACCAGTGATGGCGAGGTCTCGATCGACGGCGTGTTCCGGCCGGCAGCCTGATCAGACAGAAGTTCGCGCTGAGCAACGGCCCATCGTTGCCCAGCAATAAGCTATTGCGCAGCCGTCGTCCCGATCTGTGCAGAAACCTCCTGGTCGAGTTCGGCGAGGAATGCGACGATCCGCTCGGCATTGTCGCCCAGATCATGGCGGCCATAGCGCGAGGCGGAGCGCATATCGACCAATGTTGTTTCGCCATCGGTGGTGATGCGGATCGCCACGTCCGCCGGCAGATCCAGCACGAAGGATGTGGCGAGCGCTGTGATCGTCGCCTCGGTTTGTCCCTCCTGCGGTCCGGGCATCTCGCCGACGACGGCCCAGCCGCGACGGTCAAGCACGGTCTGCACGGCCGCCAAAGTCTCGTCGAATGGCAGGTCGTAACGGTGACCGGTCACCGATGGGTAGATCTCGGCCTGCAGGCGCTCCTCGCCCGGCGTCAGCGGGGCGAGGACATTCATGCCGACGGTGCGGGAACTGATGTCGAGCCGGGGCGGATTGTCGAGATCGGTCGAGATGTCCCTCAATGTCGGATAGCTGGCGATGCGGTACCCAGCGACACCGTAAGGCGCCAGCACAAGCACTGCCAGAAGTGCGCCCACCGAAAGGTCGCGGCCACCAATCGCACCATGGCTCCACAACCTTGCCAGCGCGAAACCGGCAAAGAGCAAGGCCAACAGGGCCAGCAGCGCCACCAGCGCCAGCACCCACAGAAAACCGCCTGTCTCGACCAGACCGTAATGGTGACCGACCCACGCGGTGAGCAGAAGCACTGCCGAGAAAGCCCCCGTTCGTCGCGACCAGCCCGCCGCCTTTGCCACCTGCCGTTCGGGATATGCCGTCATTGCCACCGATTTTCCGCAGAGCAATTCCAGGAAAAAGTGTGTAGCGGTTTCCCGCCCAGAATTGCGTAAAAACAAAGAACCAAAGCGTTTCTGCGTTTCGGTCAGGAATGGAAACGCTCTAGTCCGGCCAGAGCATTAGAGTGTTTCGACATCGGAATGAAGCTGAAAGGCGGTGATCAGCACCACCTTCGCTGGGGATTCGCATGCCGGAATGTCACTGTGGCAACGCTCCGGCACTTTGCGTGGCGCTTGATGATTTCCGAAGATCGGTTCCGACGTTCTAAGCCATACGCTCAGTCGGTCGGCAGGCGATAGTCGCGGAACTGGGCACGCAACGCGCTTTTCTGGATCTTGCCTGTGGCCGTATGCGGAATCTCTGCAACAAAGGCGACATCGTCCGGCATCCACCATTTGGCGATCTTGCCGCTCATGAAACCAAGAATGTCGTCTCGCGAGAGTTCCTTGCCCGGCTTCTTCACCACCACCAGCAAAGGCCGCTCATCCCATTTGGAGTGGCGGATGCCGATCGCGGCCGCCTCTGCCACATCGGGGTGACCGACTGCAAGATTTTCGAGTTCGATGGTGGAAATCCACTCGCCGCCGGACTTGATGACGTCCTTGGCTCGGTCGGTGATCTGCATGTAGCCGTTGGGGTCGATATGCGCGACATCGCCTGTGTCGAACCAGCCATCATCATCGAACTGCTCGGCTCCCGCGCCGCCATAATAAGCGCTGGCCACGGCGGGGCCACGCACCTTCAGGCGACCGAATGTCCTGCCGTCCCACGGGTGGGCATTGTCGTTGTCGTCGGTTACCTTCATTTCGACACCGAACGGCGCGAAGCCCTGGGTCTGCTGAACATCGAGCCGCGCATCGCCGGTCAGTCCGGCATATTCGGGTTTCAGTGTTCCCAGCGTGCCGAGCGGGCTCATTTCGGTCATCCCCCACGCATGGATGACCTGGACATCGTAGTTGTCCTGGAACTTCTGGGTGATGGCGCGCGGACATGCCGAACCGCCGATCACCACCTTCTTCAGGTGAGGCAGTTTCTTGCCGGTTTCCTCCAGATATTGCAGCAGCATCAGCCATACGGTCGGAACCGCTGCGGTGAAGCTCACCTGTTCGGTGTCGAGCAGTTCATAGATGGAGGCGCCATCCATCTTGCCGCCGGGCATGACCATCTTGGCCCCGATCATCGGCCCAGACTGGCCAAGCCCCCAGGCATTGGCGTGGAACATCGGCACCACCGGCAACACGGCATCGCGCGAGGAGATGCCCATGGCATCAGGCATGGCTGCGATCATGGCGTGGAGCACATTGGAACGATGGCTGTAGAGTACGCCCTTGGGCTCACCCGTGGTGCCGGACGTATAGCACATGCCGGCGGCGGTGTTCTCGTCGAAGCTTGCCCATCGAAAATCGCCATCGGCTTCAGCCAGCCATTCCTCATAAGGCACGGCATTGGCCAGGCTGGTTGCCGGCATATGCGCCTTGTCTGTCAGCACGATGATCTTCTTCAGCGACGGTACCGCGCCGGCGATTTTCTCAACCAGTGGCATGAAGGTGAGGTCTACGAAAATCGCCCGGTCTTCCGCGTGGTTCATGATCCAGACGATCTGTTCGGGAAACAGGCGTGGGTTGAGCGTGTGGTACACCGCGCCTATGCCCATCGTGCCGTACCAGGCTTCGAGATGGCGAGCTGTGTTCCAGGCCAGCGTCGCGATGCGATCGCCCAGTTTGAAACCATCGCGCGCCAGCCGCTGCGCGACTTTCAATGAGCGCTGCCGGAGTTCGGCATAGTTCGAACGCACGATCGGCCCTTCGCAGGAGCGCGAAACGATTTCACGCTTGCCATGCTGGATAGCCGCATTGTCCAGGATCTTGTGGCACAGCAAGGGCCATTGCTGCATCAGTCCGAGCATCGTGTTCCTCCTCATCTTATGTTTTTTCCGCATTCTGTAAGGAACGCCGAGAAAGTCCAGACTGCCGCAAGGTCAGAAAAGACCCTTTGTACGCGCATCGCGCGGCGAATCTGCAACCAACCATTGTCAAGCCGACCAAAGTCTGCATAGTTTCAGATTGGCGGGACGTGACAGGCGAGATGGATGAGGTTCGCGATGGACCCGCAGATCGACGATGAAGCCCTTGAGACCGCGCTTGAAGAGAGCCTCGGCGAACTGACCCCGGTGGCCAAGGCCGTCTCCACGGAAGAATTCGCAACCGTTGTCGACGGCGCACTGGAAGCCGTCAGCGGCAAGCTTCTTTTCAGCATGTGCGTGCCGAATGAAGGCGCCGACGAGTACGTCGCAGCCGCCTCCGTCGGCGATGGCGAGAACCGCCAATATCTGCTGCTTTCGCTGCCGGCCAAGGGCGGTTCACTCAAGGTTGAAACCGCTTCCAAGAGCAGCAACCCCGCCGCCCGCATCGCTGAGGCCTATGCCGGGCTGATGGATGCGCTGAAGGTCGCGGCCTGATCCCCCAAGGGACGCGTTTTGTCAGCAGCCTGCTGGCGATAGCCATTGCCGGCCCTATATGGGAGCCAGCAACGGAGTTCCTTGCTGGCTCCCAT
>JAJEKB010017105.1:0-11554 GCA_022393335.1 Macrotrachela quadricornifera | reverse complement strand
AGTTCATTTATTTATATCGACTTTGTATTTTTATTTTTTCAGATCAATTATGTCATTTACCAACATTTGCTTTAAATGTAAGGATCCTGAAAATCCTTGCATTTCGTTCTACGATATTGGGAATTTTACCTGTTCATGTGGTCATCGTCCACATTCTCATCAACAAGGTAAGTAACAAAAGAAATTTAACGATGACTTTGTTTTTTTTATTTAGGTCAAAATATTAATGATCAATTACTAAAACTAGTCATAGATCCATGGTCAGATTTATCCTGTAATTCATCTTCAGAAATTACAAGTCAAAAATTAAGAGTGAAAGTAATGGCCTATTACAACTTAAAACGAGACCAGTGCATGGTACTTAATTATATAAAAGCTAAATCTCGACAAGTAGTAACAGCACATATATATCCAAAATCAAAATCAAGTTATATGAAATTCTTTGGTTTAAATTTATCCGATATAAATCATCCAAGAAATTGTTTACGATTAGCAACTGAAATCGAACATGCATTTGATAAAAAATATTTAACAATAATTGAAGAAAATGGTCAATTAAAAATATTTTTATTAAATAAAACAATATCATCGCAACGAATTACACCAGTGTCGTTACATACATTTGGAGATATTCATCAATCACCTTTACTTTTCAGAAATCATAATCGACCATATCATAGAATGTTAGCATTACATTGTTATAGTGCTTTTGAAGAGGCCAAGAAAAAACAAAAGGAGTTTTTATTAAATGATGCAGATTTTCATTACTCAACAAATTATATACAAGATTTGTTAAACAAAACTTTAGATAAGGATAAACATTCACATGTTTACCAGTGGCTCATGAACAATCCTGTTGGAGAAGAAATCCAATTAGAAACATCAAGAATAACATCATCAGCATTTATCACTAATGATTCATTATTAAATCCTGCTGCAACGGAAGATGATGAAATAAAACGATTAGTTACACAATCACCATCATCTACTGCTGGACAAGATGTTGCTGTATTACATTCAGCATCATCATCTTCAACATATTTGGCTTCTTTAGATATGAACTTGATTGAATTATTCCGTATGATCAATAAACAACAAACAGATTCGAATACACAAGAAGAAAAAATTTTTCAATATATTCGAGAAGTAAGTGCATTACGTTCTAATTTCAATTCAGCACTGAAATTAATTCGATAAACTGCTACTAATCTGAATAGATCAATTGAAAAAGTTACCCGTGTTGGTAGAGATCGGTATTTCATCAGTTACAACTTTAGCACCATATCCTTCTTTTATCAGAATAAATCAAAAGATATTCGAAGCAAATATTATTTTCTTTACTTGATCTAAACTTTGACTTAACAGACTTGTTAAGTGAGATATCTTTTGTATGTGTCTTCAAATCATTTTCTATCTGAAAAAGATTTTTTTTTCTAATTGGATTCTGAAAAATTTTCCTTGATTTTTCCTGTTTGAAGTGCAATTCTAATACATAGACCAAACCAGAAAAATTTATCATATCTTAATCGAGTCCAACTATGCTTCTAGATTTCAGTACATCTACTCTTAGTTCTATAAGATGTCTTTGTTTATTTTAGACAATGAATCCATCGGATCCAAAATATATTCGAAATATTATATTATCTTATTTACATTCGTGTGTCATTGATTCTAATCCAAAAAGTATTATTGATTTTGATCAATACGATGCACGAGATAAATCTCCAATTATACAAAATATTCTTGCTGCTGATGAAGAAAAACAAATTGAAGCACTTTACACAACACAACAATTTGTAATCGAATTGAAACATCCACATGGTAAATTGTCATAAAAGTTTTCAAATTGAAATTTTCTCCATTTACCAGCTCGTCTTCTATTTGTAGGAATGGTTCTGAAATTGTTCGATATATTTTATGATGAAGAATGTGTAAAGGAAGAAGTATTTTGGAACTGGCTAAAAAGACCAAATCCAGCAGAAAAAAATGATCAAAGTCAATTAATTGAATCAACAAAAAGTTTCTTCTTTTGGTTGTCACAACCCACATTCTCCACCATCAAAGATACCGATAATGATGATGATTCTTCTTATGATGTCGACAATGATGATGATGATGATTCTTCTAGTGTCGATAAATCGAATGATGGTAACAAACAATACATTTAGTTTTATTAAATAATCATCATCATCATCATGAAAGTATGAAGCAACAAATAAGAAAATTTTATTATTATTGGAACAAACAACTTTTCAAGATTATGATCGATTAATTATTAATGAAACAAAACAAATGTTACCACCAAAAATTCAAGAAATAACCAATGTTCTTAATGATGCAATTAATAGAAAAAGAAAAAGATAAAACAAAAAATTTTTCCTCTGAAATTATTTGTCTCTGTAATTTTTTTCGAATAAAAACTGTCAGATAGAGAATTTATATAAATCTGTATTATATTATACAAGCAGTTTTTTTCAGGAACTTTTTTCTGATTGGTCACAGAACGGGAAAAAAATATATACATATACATATATACATATACATATGTGAGGATGATGATGACCATCTGTGTACATTATTCTATTAACTTATTTTTTTTCTTCCCCATTCATTAGGTAAAGACGTTAAGTTTATTCATTATAATTTGAGTATATGTATTTGCATCATTTGAACTATACTACATTCTATCAATCCACCACTTTCTGACATATTTTATTCTTAATCTCACACACATGAACAATTGAATATTGAAAAATTATTCAATCTTCTAATGAGAGCTTATTTACATTATGCTATAATTTTCACTAATATTTGTAAATGTACATGTTTATTTATCATACTTATTTATTCATATTTATATATTTAAATATTTAATATCGATTTCAATATCTTTAATTGCTGAGACTATAGCAGGGTAAGTGTGTTGTTGGTCGAAACGCACTTTGCCGACAGTGAAATTGTCGATAAATTTTGGTCGACAGAGCATTTCGTAGACACAACGTTTCGTCGACACGCATTTCGTAGACAGATATTTCGTCGACAAAGCATTTCATCAATAGTGGTATATCAAAAAATAAGTTGAATAGAGCATAATGTTTTCTTCTTTATATAACACCTAAATTATAACGTAAATATTAAACAATCAATTTATTAAAGATAGGAATATACCGCAATTGATGTAAAACCGGGAGCATCGGCTCATTTAGGTTCAATGTTGGTTTTCGGCACATTCAGAAAATGTTAGTGCTGGGGAGGCGAAAGCAGCCATCGTAGGATCTCAGAATATATGAAGGTTAGTAATACTATGAAAAAAGCTGTTTTGCGAAAAATGTCACCAAAAATCTAGTTTAATGGATAAATGAAAGCGAATAAAGGAATGCAACTTACTGCAAGAAAATCACAAAAGGTTATTGTGAAATCGCCACAGACCTCAAGCTATCATAGGACTAGGGGTGAGATATTTACTTTACTTTGTAGTTACGTAACTAAAGTAAAGTAACTACAATAGTTACTTAGTTGCTTGTAAATAGTAACTACTTATTTAGGTAGTTGCTTGTAAATAGCAACTACTTAGTTACGTAGTTACTAGTAAAGTAAAGGTAAAGTCCCACTCCTACATAGGGCTAACATCACTAACGCAAATGAGCAAAGCTGAAATCGAGATTGAGAAAGTCGAACTCGGTACATTCTTAGTTATATGACACTAACACATCAATATAGTTTTCTATCGACGAATAAACTAGTCGACGAAATGCTCTTCGACGAAAGTTTGTCGGTGAAATAACTTGTCGACGAAATGTCTTGTCGACAAAATACTTTTCTACAAAAAAAATTCGAGAAAAATTTTTCGACGAAATTACTTCGACGAAATGCTATGTCGGCTAAATGTCTTTCGACAAATAACATGGGATTCCTATAGCAGTATTAAAAAACAAATTAAAAAAAAATATAAAATAAAATTAGTCATTTACAATAAATTTTATACTCGGAAACTGTTTTCTGACGTTAATTAACCCTTTCATGGTCGGTGGTACAAATATGCACCAAATTTTGGTTTTCGGTTGCAGAATTATGATGAATTAGGGTCAATGAATCTGATAAAAAGAACAATAATACTGTGTAGATGAAATTAATTCATGGTTATCGGAGATTAAGCAAGAGAGTCTATCTATTTCCTCATGACAGAGTTATGAAGCAGGCTATCATTAATTTTCATCTTTGAAACAATGGAGGTCATGCAAAATTCACCTATGAAGGCGTTAAATTAATTCTTTCTATGATATTAAAGTCCAACCAACGAAAAAAAGGCGAGGTTCCGGCACTCTCGAAGCGCAGAAGTGGAATAAGAATACAGAAAAGTACAATGAAAGTATAGGAAAGCATAGTGGAGATATAGTAAAGATCAGCAAAGCAGAGAAGAGATGCAGTCAAGCATAGTGAAGGTAAAGAAAGAGCAGAGAAGTATAGTGAGAACACAGGATAGTACAGGAAAGTACAGTAGAGACACAGAGAAATACAGTGAAGGTATGGGGAGGTACAGTGGGAGCATGTACTCTACAAGTCCTACTTTTCCTTCTTAAGTCTATCCTTTCACAGGAACCTCTAGTATGAGATAGTATTGAAGAAAAAAGTTTAATTATTTTCTAGATTTAAATTACTTCGCCGTATTGTGTTTAATCTTTGAATGTCTTGGTAATATTAATGTATTTAAAATAATCCTGAATCATGTCTATTCGACAATTATATACAAAAGTATATTTTTATCAAATAAGATATATTCGTGTCTTGTTCATTATTGTTGTTATTATATTTCTTCCAGTTCTAAAAATTTTTTGAAGATATTAATCTCATTCATGCTTAAGGTTTTCTTTGTTTCTCAAAGAGAAAAATTTTTCAGTGTCTTATTCGCTATTGTTTATTTCATTTATTTTCTTTTCTATTAGTCGAGTCAATCAATTATTTTCAAGTTTGTATAGTTTATGTGAATATTTCATGTGTGTTGTGCTATTTATTTAGTTTATATTGTATGATTATACAGCATAGATATTGGAGACATAATAATGCAATAGCGGAAGCTGCTTCATTTTTTTTCATTGAAAAATTAATAAATAAAAGAAAATTGATTTTATTTGTTTGTTTTTAGGGTGCACGAGTTTGATTACCAGATCATAAACATTGTTCGTGTGCAGTAACTGTTGCAAGTAATTATAATGGTAAAGAACAACTTGCAGTAACATCAGTAGAACGAAGAAATGTAAGCTTAGACAAAATGAAATAATTTTAAATATTAATGAAAATATAAATAGGAAATAATTACAATTAAAAATGATTCTGATCTTCCATCATTACGTAATCCAGAGATTCTCATTGGTTAAAAAAATCTTACTGCTTTATCTTATTTAAATGAACCTGAAGGTAAATCAAAAGAAAATTTTTAGACTTTTTTTTTATAAAACAAAAATATATTTTAGTTTTATATAATCTTGAATCTCGTTTTAATAAATCTCAAATTTATACAAAATGTGCAATTGTCTTAGTTACAATAAATCTTTATGAATATTTATCAATCAATGGTGAATTTTATGAAAACTCAATCAATTATTGTTTCAGGTGAATCAGAAGCAGGAAAAACTGTTACTGCTAAATATGTAATGAGATATTTTGCAAATGTTGGTGAATTATTAGAAGAAACACAAATTGAAAAAACGTTTTAGCATCAAGTTCAATTATGGAAATAAGAAGAAGGTTTTGTTTTTAATAAATAAATACGAAGAAATATGTTTGAAATAAATAAAAGGCAATTGGAAATGTAAAAACAATAAGAAATGATAACTTATCACGATATGGATAATATATTGAAATTGGTTTTTTAAAATATCATATTTGTGGTGCATCTATGAGAACTTATTTATTAGAAAATCAGGGTATTATCAAAATTTATTCATTTCAAAGATAAGTACAAAAAAGAAATGTTTTTTTTATTATAGAGTTGTTTATCAAGCACCAGATGAACGAAATGATCATATATTTTATCAATTATGTACACAATTTAATCAACCCGAAATGAAATTTCTTGCTTTATGTAAGTTTATTCATATTTATTTTCTTTATTAACATTATCTTACTCATCATCCATATATTCACTGATTATGTTCTAATTATGACTAAAATTTAACAAGAAGAAAAGAACCGAATTCTAGGATTTTATCAGAACTTCACCAACAGGATATTCATCAATGGTGAAAATTCATTGTACTTTCGACGATTAGCAAAATTTCAGAGGATGTATTGATGAAAATACAATACAGTTTCACCAATTGTCATAAAACAATGTCAATATATAATACATGTCAGTCCAATTAATGAAATTCCAGGAAATCTCTATTGACAAAGTAGTAATTAGGAAGTTATGACATCAAGGAGAAAGAGTGGAGGATTACCCATTAATCTTTTATTGCTTTTTATATTTGAAAAATATATTTTTATAGAATTTAGTACCAGCTAATCAATTTTGATATACATCTCAAGGAAATGCAATAACAATAAAAGGTGTTGATGATGCTCAACAATTTTTAGAAACACGTGAAGCATTAACTCTTTTTGGTTTGTTTCTTTTCTTTTTTGTTTTTTTAATATTTTATTGATAACTATATAAATAGGTATTGAAAATAAAGTTCAAATGACAATATTTCGTCTATTATCATCAATTCTTCATTTGGGATATGTAGTTATTAATGAAGGTGATGGTGAATTATCATATGTAAAAGAATCTGATAAATCATTTTCAATATTTTGTTCACTTTTAAAATTGGATGAAAATCGAACGAGAACATGGTTATGTAATAAGAGAATTAAAACTGGTGTAAAAGTTGTTAATACAACATTAAATATAAATCAAGTAAAAAAGCAAAAAAAAGTCATTTTTATTCTCAAAAAAACAAAAATTTTTGATAATTTTTTAGGCATTATTTGCTTGAGATGCTTTTGCAAAACATATTTATGCATAATTATTTGGATGGATTGTTGATGAAATAAATAAATCATTAGAATATATTGGACAACGACAATCATTTATTGGTGCTCTAGATATTTATGGGTAAGATTTAGTTTTTGAATACATCAATATTAACATGTGTTATTTGTTTAGTAAGTTGATCACGAAACATTAAATTATCTTTAAAAAAAAGAGAGAAAATTTTTTTTCCAGTAAACAAAACTCATTTATATACCTGTTAAATATTGAAGTATTTCGTGGTCAAAATTTAGAAGTGATAATGAATAAAGTTAATCGTAGTTGTAAGAAAGAATTTCTTTCATTAAATTTTGTCCAATAGTCAGCTTAAATGAGTAGCTGCCTAATTCGACTTATAATATAAATGGAGAAATATAACCATATCTATATATATATATATATATATATACATAGAAATAAATTTAGATTTAGATTTAGTTATATATACAGGGTGTCCCAAAAGTCTGGCCGGAAAGTTTTTGCGCATATCTTCACTAATACATTTGACTTTCTCCACAAATTTTTTTTGAATTGTAGTTGAGGATACCAAGTTTCTGTTGACCAAGAAAACCTCCCCTAGTATTCCTTGTAAAACCGTACCTATGAGTCAAGCACAAAAACTATGCGTGCTCCATAAGACGCTAGCAGCTTGAAGTCTCGCTAAGCAATTTTTCGCTCATCTTTTCAGCTAACTTGATAGAGCTCGTCAAGCTCTACAGGAACTGATATGATGATCGGAGTTTCAGCACATTTTTTCGACGAAACGCATGAAGAGTCACAGCAGAAAGATGAAATTTTTGAGAAAAAACGAGAAATTTTCATATTTTTTAGCCAGAAAAAGGTGGAAATATTTCCGTATTCACCTCATAGGTACTGTTTTACAGGGGATAGTATGGGAGGTTGTCTTGGTCAACTGAAACTTGATATTCTCAGCTACAATTCAAAAAAAAATTTGTGGAGAAAGTCAAATGTATTAGTGAAGATATGCGCAAAAACTTTCCGGCCAGACTTTTGGGACACCCTGTATATATATATAGGTACCCATGAAGCTCATAGGAATAGATTTAGTTATAGTTATAGTTATATATATATATAGGTACCCATATAATTCATAGGAATAGATTTAGCTATAGTTATATATATATGGGTACCGATATAATTCATAGGAATAGATTTAGTTATAGATATATATATATATATATATCCCATGTCATACATACCGGATAAAAGCCGGCGGTTAACCGCGGTTTTACGGGTCCGGTTACCGGCTCCCAAAACCGCGGTAAACCGCGGTATACCGCCGGTTTTTTTCGGTATACCGGAGTTAACCGATGTTGGTATTTGCAACTAGCCAATACCGTATGCCTCTATTTTCTGAATGTTTGTATAGCGACAATTAAAAGATATTTTTAGAGTCATATAATTTTTATTTCATCCAAAATAAAATACAAGAAAAAATAAAAGTACAAAAAAATTCAAAAAAATTGTGAACAATAAATCCAGAAAAACAATTTTAAAAAAATTAATATAAAAAAGTGATAAAATCAATAAAAACGAACATAAAAAAATCGATCTGAAAAGGTATAGAATTAAAAAATTAATTTAATAAATTTCTAAACAATAAATATAAAAAGTGAATTTTAAAAATTTAAATATAAAAAAATAATGCTTACTTACGTAAGTGAAGTTGGCCTAAGATTCGAGTAAAACTAGCTGGGATTCGTCCACCACTGGTTCCAACTGGTTCCAATGGAAACCAGAGTACAACTCGACGAGCTCTATCCATTGGTATAATTGGATTTCCGATATCTCAAACTAGGTCAGAAAAACATCCAAAAATACTGGTATTTTCCTATATGAACATAAGGATTCGGACAGTAATCTTAGCTAGGATTCGTCCAGGATCGGTTCCAATTGGTTCCAATGTACTCCAGACTACAACTCGACGAACTCTATCCATTGCTACAATCAGATTTCCGATATCACAAAGTAGGTGAAAAAAAATTTGAAAATAGTGGTATTTTCCTTTATGAACATAAGGATTCGGACAGTAATCTTACAAGGGAAGGTCCCGAGGTGATGACCCGAGTTGAAGGCTGATATTATGTGGGTTTGCTACACTAAGTGCCCTGATGTTAAGTATAAAACAATTACCGGCTGAGGCCTGTCCGGGGAGAAACTGTAGCGAAGTCATTTTTAGACCATATAGTGTATGTATATACGTACAGACTTTTTTTTTGAATTTTTTTTTATACATATATTGTTCGGTGGTAGATATAACGAAGGCAGATGATTTGATATTATCTCCAGTATAACACCTCTTTATATGTGCACAAAAGATAAGTCTCTCTATGACGATATAGAAGTGTTAATTTTAATGTTTATGATCATCGATGAAAAAATGATTGAAACAGAGTACGCTATCACAGTAACTACAAGAAATAAAACAACAATCATTACACGTAGACAAAGAACAAAAACATTCATCAAAAGAAAAACACACGTCCTCTACATTATCAAAAGTACCGGGATCTTGTGGTAAATATCCTGTTGAGAACCAGGCATATCTTATCATCGGCTTGAATTTCGTTGCTGACAATTGATTGTGTATTAAGGAGTGCATCTTCAAGATGTTATTTCGAGAACTAATATCGATTTCTATGCGATCAATGGCTATACGATCACATATTTTTTGTTTTAAATATTTCCATTGCCGGAAAAAATAACGATCTAGCGGTTGAATATCTCCAGTTGTTTTTGGAGGAATCTGCATCCGTTCACATGTGATATCGTCGTCAAAGACACCATCATAGGAACTAGGATCTGTTTGACCAGACCAAGAGTCGAATAATAATAAGAAATCTTCGGAAACTGAAGGTTGTAACACTTTTTCAGCCCAATAAGTAATATGCGTTTTAGTAAGTTTACCTGATTTGCTACATGATACATGAATATTATCAGCCTGATAAAGTGACCGTTGCACACGCGGTCCTAGTTTTCCCGTTGATTCTTGTAAGCATATAAGAACAGGACCAATTAACGTTCCAGCCATACTAATGATAGGCATAATTGTATATGAATGTGTAACAGCATTCATTGACTTTATCTGACCGAATGTTACTTTTTCACCAGTTGTTGTTAAAGTTCTTGTTGAAGGATTTTCGTAACTAAAAATCAAGAATTATCACCTAGGTTATTCATAGAACGCTCGACTTACTTAAAACTGCTTTGATCAGTATTTAATATATGATCTTCTGCATATTTTGGAACCTTGTCTTTCACTTTTTTAACAAAATCTTCGGCAGATTTTAATATTTCATTATGATCTTCTACATGATGCTTTGTCACCAATTTAGTTATTTTTCTTGATGAGATATGGTGACGACGTTTAAAATTAATTAACCAATGATGAGACGCCACAAAGTCATTTAGATTAATTTCACGTGCTTTCTTGATAGCCAATCGTCTTACATCAGAATCGTGAATTGGTAGATAAGCTTTCCTAGCACGCATAAATTCCGTATAAGCAAATTCATCAACACGTTGAAGTTTGTCGAATTTTGTACCTTGTGTTTTAACGTACTGTTTTATTCTGTGTAAATGTTATTTTGTTTTTACTTTTTTATAGCGACTACGTACTGATGAAAAGGTACGATTCTTTGAATATGCAACAATTTTACACATTGTATTATAAGAATATCTTACACCATCAATGTTGCACGGTGTGTCGTCGGGGTTTTCTTCTTGATATTCTCCATCATCATCATCTACATTAAAATCCAGTGTTTTAATATTCTCAAATTCCAACCCATTAGCATTTAATAATTGATCAAATATAAGAAACAACTGATCTGCTATTTCATGATCTTTTGCTGATGGTTTAGTACGACCGGATCCTGGATATTTCTGTTGTACCAGATCGTCAAATAAATATAGAATATTGTTAACATTAGCCATTTTTATAGAGAACTGGATGAGACACTTGTTTAATATTTATTAACAAAAAATAGGAATGACTTACGAGGTTTTATAGAAGTATTTAATCGTAGATTAAACAATAAGATGAGATGAATATAATTGTATATCACATACTACATTTGAATTAGAACCAGCCTATTTATAGCTCAAAATAACGAACGAGCGAATGAATACGAAAGTGAAATGTATATCATAAACAAAGACATCGTGATTACAAGAACCTGGAGAACATATCACTAACATATACAGTGGCTCCAAAAATTATTCATACACTTTTGTCGTCTATTTTTGTTTTACAAAATTTGAAGCTGGAAAATTTTTCACTTGTGATCTTGATAGCCCAGATGATTCTGCATCTGGTACACTTTTCCAACAATTTTCACCAGTAAAAATCATTGAAAGCGGACCAAATCAATAAAAACCAGAGTTTTCAGGTACACGAAATCTTGATATAAATTGCTTTTCAATGATCGCATTTTGTAGAGCACAAAATTCTGAGCAAAATGAGGGGTCGGCCAGCTCTCTACGAGCATCCTACGAAAAGTTATGAAGACTACAAAAACT
>JAJEKB010017102.1:28945-45866 GCA_022393335.1 Macrotrachela quadricornifera | reverse complement strand
CTATGTTTTGCCTTTATAATAGTGGAGTAAATTTTTCTACTAGTCGATAGAAAATGTCGTTTCCATGACATACAGAAAAAGTTCACTCTACTATTGTAAGGATAAAACATGATGTTGTTCGGGCCATATGAAAGAGAGATCCAACAAACTCTATAATCGGCCCGAACAATACTATGCTTTGTCCTTATAATAGTAGAAAAAACCTTTCTTGATTCATTTTATACCAAAATTTAAAATTCAAATATTTCTCTCAAGGCAAGCCATCAGCAGCTAATATTTTAAACTTGTTAGTTTGGCGGCGAGAGCTTTCATTTGGCCCGAATATGTGCCATTTTTCTCGTGGACAGTACAAACATTTCCATTGTTAGTTTGCTAAAAATCAGGGAAAATGTAACAAAAAACTTTGCTTTCCTATTCGTGATTTCAATCTGATTCCTGTAAGTTGTTATGTTTTGATTTTGACAACTCTTTAGTTTTTGAACTCGTCTCTCTCTCGTCATCATGAATGATGGTGATGCCGAAAAACGAAATCTGAGTAAAAATGAAGGATCTCAATAAATGTGATGAAGTTGAGGATGAAATCAGACTGAATAACTGCATAATATCATAATCTAACTGAAAAATTAACCCTAGCTGAGAATCCTTCACATACGCTGTTGTTACTTCTATTCTGTCGCTCAGATCTTCACCTTCATTCTCACCACCATCCTTAACTCCATTCATGTTTGCGTTGTTGTAGTTTTTGCTAGTACTGAAGCTTTCAAAATGATATGACAATTTCGCCTATGACATATATGTATCTTTTCGTTCTATCCGTTTTATATGCGTATGTCATTGGAAAAAAAAAGTAAACAAAAGTTGGAGAATGTGTCATCGAGATTGAAAAATATCACATTTCTCTATTCTTTATTAATGATTCTTTACAGATGATTTTCGTGACTTTCTTGACTTTTCTTGACTTAACCGACTGAAAGTGACTTCATTGACTTTTATGATTTAAAAGTCGCTTAAGTCAGTAGTTTCCCCCTTGCTTGATACCCATTATAACAACTGATGTGTCTAGGCAACTGACGACAACAGATTTTTTTTTACTATGACTTGACTTATTATCTCATTATAATCTTTTGTGTAAAACCCTTGAAGTACGAGAAAAATTCCAAAAATACCATAAAAATCCCAAAATCTTCTAGAAATCTCATGAAAATCCACAAAATACTAAAAATACGACAGAAATCCCGGAAATGCCGGAAATACACAATCCGCCGTTTCCCCCTTGTATTTAGCACTCATATCAAGACTTCCTAATATTTCAGTCTCTTCTATATCCATCTCAGTATTTTGAGAGTCTTTTTCTAATTCTCCAAGTTCTGAGTCAACTTCTTTGTCATCATTGTCATCACTAGTATGTTTTGTCTATTTATTTTTGATGATTACTTTATCTATTGATGACTCTTAGGCACAGAATTCTCTGGATTCCTAGGATTCCCATGAGATTTTCGTGATTTTCGTGGGATTCCCAGGATTTCCATGGGATTCGGAATCCCGGGAATCCACCGTTTCCCCCTTGACTTGGAGCCGATCCTGGACAAATCCTAGCTAATTTTACTCGATTTTTTGGCTAACTTCACTTACGTAATATCTAAGTAGTTATGTTTTTATTCTTTCATGAAATAATTATCATTACCATTTTATTTACTTTTTTACCTTTTATTTATAATAATTAGACATTAGTTTATCTAATTCAACACTCGATTTTTCTATCTAAAAAGCAAAATATTCAAATATTTGTTTTTAAAATCAGTGATCTATATTGTTAATTTGTTCGACGAACCATTTTTCGCCAGAAAATAGTTGCTTTTCATCTTAGTTTTTTTTCAAATTAATTTTCAGAATCAATACATAGTGTCAATGACAAATAATAACATATCTTTCAATCGTTATCATATGGTACGAGAACTAGAGTCATCTCCACAATAGAAATAAAACAAGAAAAAGAAAACATGTTTTTTTCTTTAGTCGCAGAATTTTATTTTTATTAATAGATTTATTGATGGTATTTTCTTTACATCGAGTGAACTCAAAGAAACTATTGAACCTATACTAAAAGAAGCAAATAATTTTCATCCGAATATTAAATTAAAAGGAACTATTGGTCATAGTGTTCCATTTCTTGATCTTTTCATTATAAATAATACTGGCATTCTTGCTACCTTCGTCTATCATAAACTAGCCGTAGATCATGTGTATTATCATATATTCCTGATCATCCTCGTCATGTATTTGCAAATATTATTTAAGGACTAATGTCACATATTCAGGATTTTGGAGATGCCTCATCTTCTGAGGGAGACGCCATACCCACACCCGGGAGATGCGATCATTTGTCATTGGAGATGTAAGATCTTTGCTAGAGATGCGCATCTCTAAAATCCTGGATATGTGACACAGCTGGATTATTGATTGGAAATCGAAATTGTCGTAATACCGCCTCGGAACTCATAAAGAAAAAAACTCAGTACTCCTTTCATTAAACCCAAATCAATCAAAAGTAAATCTTGCAATTGACATCCCACCGATTTCATTGCAAACATCACTTATTGTAGTCATGATTACCAACCAATAAGTCATCATCCACTGATCTATACTCTACAAAATTCAAACGAATCACTTTACAATAATATTCTAACTCCCCCCCCCCCTCCCACCCCAATAGAAGACCCCGGGTCTTCTATAGCATTCTTGCGTGTAAACTTTTCGGAGGGCTTTTCTATTTTGGAGGGAGGGGGTCTTCTAAACTGCCATTTGCTCGAAATTCATTTTAAAAAAACACATTTTTTTTTCTGTTCCCTGATGGATGCAAGTGTCGTGCTTGTTATGGAATATTCCTTACAACATTCCATAAGGAATTATCCAATATGTTTCTTTTCTTTTCTATACATATATATACTTTTCTGTCGTTCTGTTGTATAACCTCGATATGTTCTTTTGGTTTTTTCCTAGTGTAAGATTTCTTATATGTAACACAGGTATTTTTGTATGCTATAATCTGTGGAAATAACCAGATAATCTAGTATATATATAGATCATGTTTTACGTTAATAAGTGTGTGATTAAAGGTGATTAAAGTTATTGGATAGATATGTTAACTTCGTAAATAAATTATTTTAATCAAGAAGAATAAATCTAACAGTGCTTTATTGTGTTTCTTTGCTTTTTATCTTGTATAAAAGAGATATTCGCTTCAAACAGCATAAGTGAAAACACTTGCCATGCGATATTTGGTTAAAAGATATGTCGGAGGACAGATTAAAATTCAGTTCAGTTTAAAATTGTCTGAGTTCAGACCAAAATTTTATTCTGAATTAGGACAAAAGTAAATTGTGATTTGTACTAGTTGAAATTAAAACATTTCAAAGTGAACTCCAGTAGTTCCAATTTAAATTTAAATTCAAATTTGAACTAGGACAGGATTAACTTTTGATTTGTACTATTCAAAGCGGACTAGTTCAGATTGAAATATTGGAAGGAGAGGACTGTTTTACCCCTGTAGATAACACAACTACTTGCAATGAATGCAATAATGTAACTAGAACTCAACAAATAATTTGTAGATAGTGTAACGGTCAGTGCCCGTTATGTTTCACCTGCCTGACTTATTCACCACGGGCTGACCCTATCTCTTTATCCTCTCATGTGTGACCGCGTGACCTGTATCTGTATCTATAAAATGCGCGTGTAAGAAGAGAAAGGACACACTTGGAGTGGTGATCTAGCCAAATAAACGTTGTGCCGAATGGCACAGAAAGGCATTCATCCCCATTTGTCGTTATAGATAGTTTTTAGAATATGTGCAGTCACACAAAACGTATATGGATTTGTCGTGGATATGATTCTTTTTAACGTGGATGAACTGCACTCTACGAGACTTAATAATTTTATTTAGTCCTCATCAATATTTATAGAAAGTGGAATCGAAACAGCAATTTTAAACAGTTCTTTTATCTGTTGTTACGATCTCATTGTACATTACATGCAAGAAAGTGCGAAAAATACTGATGAACGGCTGAATATAGCGAAATGCCACTCCAATGACCGTCGAACATGTAAAAGATATTTATTACTTCATGTTCCATTTGTTGCTAAGGCCTTTTAGTCTATAGAAAAATGTTTCTTTTTCAAAATCAACTTAACACTGATTCGGGTACAAAAGTGAAACATTTTGAGATTTTCTATTTATTCTTCCAGTATTTTAATCTACCCTCCGACATATATATAGTCAACGCAAGAAAATTGTTGTTGTTAAATAAGAAGAATTTCCTAACTCATCTTTCAAGTTTTTGGCACAAACTGGTCTTTTGATACAGGAGGTCTTCTATTATGAGGGAGTCCTCTAATACGTCTTTCACACTTTTTTCTCAAAGGGATCTTCTAATATAGGGGGTCTTTTATTATGGGGAGGTCTTCTAATACGGGATGGGTTTACTATAAATGAACGAACGACTAAAGTTTATTTCCTCTCTCTATATATATATATATTTAAGTAAAATAAATAAAAAGATAAAATCAACTTCCTTGACTCTTTTCTCTATTTTCGACCATCTCATTACTTAGTATTTTTATAATTTCATTGGCATCTATAGTATTCATTCTAGATAAACTACATGATATTACTTACGTACTGGATTTCATCGACTGCTAATATCGTAAACCAATCGACCAAACAATAATCAAAAACTTAAAAATTAAGAATATTTAATTTAGTATTATAAGATAATGAAATCTGGGGAACAGAAACAAGTTCAAGACTGTGAAGACGATGTTTATTGTGAAGAGAGAAGACTGAGAAAGGGAAGACATACATACAGAAGCAGAAGCGCTGTTCTTATATACTATCTCTGGTCATATGTACATGACTCAAGAATTCCCGTAATATACATATGACTCAGGAATCTCGATCATATACAAATGAATCAGGAATTCCTTGACTCATGAGTTATCATGGCTGAAGGCTATGACAAAGACTTCGAAAGAACTAAAAATTTTCAGATTGAACAAATCGATAATAATGACTATCAGGAACAATTGGAAAACATCGAACTCTTCGAACAAGAAGAAGAGCAATGTCAACATCGATATTATCATGACATGCAAAAACAATTAGAACAATTTGAATAAGAAGAATAATTAGAACAATTTGAACAAGAAGAATAATTAGAACAATTTGAACAAGAAGAATAATTAGAACAATTTGAACAAGAAGAATAATTAGAACAATTTGAACAAGAAGAATAATTAGAACAATCGAGGCAGATTCTTTATTATGAATGGATGCAATGCTCCGAATCATTTAAGGAAAAAGTAATCTTACTTAAAGCAGAGTTTACTGAAAAAAATCCACGTTTTGATTTAGAATTTACCTTGGCGACAATCAATTGATCTAGAAAAGATACTGCAAAGAAACCTAACTTGCTTTAACAAAAGATATACTATTATTCATTTCAATGATAATGAGAATGCTGATAATGAAAATGAACAAAAAGAAAATGTATTAAATATATTCCTATATAGGATTTAACAACAACAAGGAAAAGAAGAAGAAGAAGAAGAGACATTCGTATTAGCAAAGACTTTGAAAGAAAAATCTTGTTTAGCTACTATTCCATTGAAACTAAATATTTCAAAGTTTATCAAATGAATAATAAAGTATACGAATGTCTTATATATGTGTTCTGAAAAACAATGGAAACAAAAAATGAACCATTATATGAAACAAAATAATATTTTTTTATTCATTGGAGATATGACACCATCGAAAACATTAGCCAATGATGCCAACGAAATACTTATGAAAATGAGCAATCTAATCGTTAAAACATTACATCAATTATTGTTTCGCAGAGAAATTATCAATGAGCAATATAGTGCTATGATTTATTACAATCAATCCATACAATTTGAAGTAAATAAACTTGATTTTATACCAAAAATACATGATGTGAGTTTGTTCTGTTTTTCTTTCTCTATTATATCATATTTCTCAATTAGAAGAAAATTGTGCTTCAACCAATAATAAAATATTCAACAGTAGAACCTATGAAAGGTATTTTACATTTGATCAATTATCTTCTTCAACCTTTAGTCGAAAATGAAGCTCACACAAAAACATTCTCTACAGCATATGAAGCAATTCAAATGCTATTTAATTATTATGATGAGTCATGTTATTATAGTTCAAGACCACTTTTTGTTACAATCCATCTTCATAATCTTCGTACAACTTTACCTCATCATTTAATGATTGAAGCATTAGAACATTTTTTTCGTTAAAAGTCTTATGAGAAAATTAATGGAATATCGAAAACAACCATCATTCAATTGATTCGATTTATTTTTGAGAACCAATTTTTTATCTATGATAATAAACAAGTAGCGCTCATCCGACGGGTTCGCTGACCTTTTTCTGAAAGACAATACCATTTGATTATCAGTGAAAATAGTTTTGATTTTATTTACATTATACTTCATAGTCGTTGTCATCGCGTTAAATTTGAAAAGCTAGCAACCACACTTTAAAAATGACCGCTTTATAGAAACATTTTTATTTGTAATTTATATACAAATGATAGTTGTCACTATAATTGATTTTTTTTTGAAAAAAGCGTGATTTATTATACCCATTTTGAAGACTACCACTAAGCAGAAATTTTTACACGATAATTCCAACATGTTCTAAATCAAACAAATATCTTTGCGAGTTCTTGAAACAGCAGTGGACTCGAATCTTTCTTTTGGTATCATTACCATAGTTCTGGAACTATTAGAACTTTTCCGTTCTCTTCATATATTAGATAGCTTCATTTAAGACGAAGAAATTTGTCAGATATACCCTAAAGCTGACAGTAAGAATAAGACGTGAAGGTGAGGTGTGAGAAAATAAGAGTAAGAGTGATGGTGTTCTTTAAAAACTTCGTTTTTTGCTGTATTTTATAATAGTTCCAGTGGATCTAGAACTATGGTAACGATACTAAAACATTGTTCCGTGGATAGCCTTCATGTGTACAGTCCTACTACGTCAAACTTCTAATACCACATTATTTTAGTTCAGAAACCAAATCGTTTATCTATTTATCAAACGCCTGAGCTTTCTCTTTTTGCACTTATGGTAAACCTATTAAATGAACGTCTAGTCGTTCGTCGGCTTCCCTCCGATCGGCCACTCACGACTAGCCATTTCCATATATAGTTTACATTTCTGTCTACCATTTCTCATATCAGAATTGTAATGCGCACAAAAAGTTGTTTAACCGTAATCTATTGATTTGCAATCGAACATCTCCGACACTTAACTAACATTGTGTAATTTACATCACAGTTTTCAATTCCTTGTCCATTTCAACAGAACACTAAGGTGCCGGATTCATTCTTGAAATAATATCAATTAGACTCGTCCGAAAATCCATCTAAATTACTTGAGACTCATTTAAAAACTATATTTTAAAATAACCTCTTCAGTGAACGTCTAGTCGTTTGTCGGCCTCCCTCCGGTCGGCCACTCACGGCTAGCCCTTTCCATATTTAACGTCACTATATCGTTTAGTATTATTTCAGCTGTGAAATAAATAGATGCATTTCCTTTAAATTCCTCTCGAAAAAATGACTTGACACTTGTTAATACGGTCATTAAGAAGAAACTGAAAGAACGAGAACTATTTAAAAATTGCTACGAATAGTGTATCCTACATTGCAACCTAAGAAAGATCTTCCTCTATTTTGAATGTTCTTTTACGACTAACGTCCATGAAGACTCGGTAACAAAATCATAAATAGCCACTTTGTCTTTTTTCGTATTTCTCATATAGAGATATGAAACCCAGTATTTCTGTATTGTTCATATAGACATAAAAAAACGAGATTTTTCTGATAGAATCAAAATAGAAGTATAGAAATTTACATTTCTACATTGTTTTTATAAAAAATAAAAAACAAATTGTCTTTATAATATATATAGAAATACAAAACACATTATTTCTATATAATCTATATAGAAATATGAACAAGAGATTTTATCTATTCAGCCCTGCACATCTGCTGGAATCTTATAAAAGACCAATTTCTTCCTAAGAAAGCCGTTTTTTATTAAAAAAGTAGTTCAGAAAAATTTTTTACGATCAATCACACCAATAGATTATCTTGACCTCAAAACGCTTTTGCCTAACTTTTTAAAAAAATCGTTATCTTTTTAGAATTTTTTTTTTCCAAAACCAACTAAAATTGATCGTGCCGTTTGGCTGCACCACTGCAAAAACCTGTGGATCAAACCTTTTGAAAAACATAGTTTTTTATAAAAAAAAGTCCATTTTTTTCCTAAAAAAATGTTTGCTGTAGGATCGTAAAAAACTAATAGTACCATAAAATTCCCTAATCCCGAAAACCTTCTGGCCAAAATTTTTAGGAAATGTTAAAAGGTATTTTCACTGATATAGCAGTTGCTGCTTTTTGATTGATTGGGACAGATAGATAGATAAACTTTAAGCATCTTCACTGACATATTCAAACACCATATAACCTTTTCTCTCAGAAAAGGGAATATCTATAACAAACTAAAATCGGCCCCAACAACCCTATGTTTTAGTCTAGGGGCAAAAAGCAAAATCTTTGATTGCCCAGATTGCCAAAGATTGCCGATGATTGCTTGCTTGCAATCAGCTTTTTCCATCTTGAGGGTAAACCTAATCCATCTTGTAACTTGCTTATTACACGGATACCCGTAACAGATTCTATGAGGACTTTTGTAGAGCACCCTTGATAACCTCAAATTGGTCCGAACAACTTTATGTTCCATCCATGTCTTCATGTTGTAAAACCGCCTCGAAATCTGATTGGCTAATACTCTTTCCGGTAACAGCCAATCAGATTGCAGGAAATTGGAACTCCCTTATTACACGGGCAACCATGAGAGATTCTATGAGGACTTTTGTAGAACACCCTTGATAACCTCAAATTGATCCGAACAACCTTACGTCTTGTCCATACAATAGCGGACAAAGAGGTTAAAAATGCTTCACTTCTGATTGCCAAAGATTGCCGATGATTGCTTGATTGCAATCAGCTTTTTCCCCCTAGGTTTTAGTCTTACAATAGTGGCAATATTGACAGCCCAATGAACCATTTCCCAAATCACCTCCCCATTCCTCTGTTTCTTCGCTATTATATTGGTACAACACCAAAGTGTTCCAGGCGCATTTTAGCATATCTATGATAACCTTAAATCGGCCCGAACAACTCCATGTTTCACCTGTACAATAGTGGCAATATCGACGGCCCAATGCACCATTACTCTAGGCCTTTCCCATTTCCCTATTTCTTCACTATTATCTTAGTGAAACATCATGGTGTTCGAGGGGCATTTTAGCATATCTATGATAACCTTAAATCGGTCCGAACAATCCCATATTTTACCTTTACAATAGTGGCAATATTAACGGCCCAACTATCAGTTTCTATAGCCTACTTGTTACTATAGGCCTTGACGACTTATTGGTTGGGATACCCTATACGATTTGAATAGGCTTTGGTAGTCAGAAGTGTCTCATTGACGGCTAATTGTTAAACTAGATGGGCTTAGTACGGATCTATTATCGGCAACATTTGTTCGAGCTTTCACTCTGACAGAAAGTTCCGCTATAGTACAGGGAAAGAATTAGTCGAAAAACTGATGGATGCGATTCCATTCTTGAACGCCAAAAACCTTTGGTCACACTCTATAAAATATAATAGGAAATGAGTACCTATGAGTATTTGTATATAGTAGTGGTTGAAGTCCAGTGGGCACATACATATACATAGAACGTGTAATACCGTGTTCTTTTGCCCTTAATGTTCTTTTGACTCTAATATTCTTTTGACTGTAATGTTCTTTTGACCCCGACAAGCGAACGCATTTTAGTTTTTTTCGTATCACCCTCCTTCCAGTCGAGGGAAAAAACATTATTTTCTTAAAACTAGCCTTTTTTAGCAAAACTAGCGGAGGTACCCGCTGCAAAGAGAATATGGTTGAAGTTTTGCATCTTCAATCCGACTTTTTCTGCTGTACGTAACACGTCTTTTATAGGACTGTTTCTCCTGTGGGTGAACCATCTGCAACAGAAATTTTCGCGTCACATCTGAAACCTCTTGGACCGGACTTTTACCGGCATGCGTCAGGCATCTTTAACAGTATTGTTCCTGCTATGCGTTAGGAGTTCGCCATTGGACTCTTCTCGCCGTATGTGATACCTCTTTCACAGGACTTTTTTCACTGTACCTGGAACCTCTGCTACAGAGCTTTTCCCGCCGTGCATGGGGTATCTTTTACAGAGCTTTTCCCGCCGTGCATGGGGTATCTTTTACAGAGCTTTTCCCGCCGTGCATGGGGTATCTTTCGCAGAACTTTTCCCGCCGTGCGTGGAGCATCTTTCGCAGAGCTTTTCCCGCCGTGCTTGGGATATCTTTCACAGACCATTTCCCACCGTGCATCAGGCATCTTCAACAGGATTCTTCTCACCGAGCTCAAGCTGACATGCTCACTCGCATCCACTCTGGACACGATCACTCTCAAATTTAGATTGAACTGCGTCATTTGATTAGAAAGTGACTAAAATCACGGTCTCTTACGACTTGGATGAAGTTTCACACACGCCTCCCTTTCTCACCGCCAAACACTCAGCTGACTTTCCTTAGCACTCAAGGAACTGATGCGGATAGTTCCGTGACGCTATCTCTCACGATGACTAAATACATAGCGAACAGACTCATCAGAATCTCGATCTGTATTGATCGCGATGAAATTTCACCCAGCCCCTTCCACACACCCCGTTTGGTGATTCCAACCTCACGATGAGTTTCTTCAGAAGCTAAGGAAGTAGTGTGGGAACTTTTGTGACGCTAGCTATGGCACGGACTGAATGCATAGCGAACAGACAAACGTTCTTCTTTAACTATACAGATACGTCATCGTTGTGAATCAAGGAAACGCTTGTATACATTTTTTTCTCTTATAACCTATTAGAAGCATTCCAATTACACATTTAAACCAAAGAACCAACGATACAAAAAGATTGATCTTAGAATCATAACAAAATTCGCCAAATTTGTGAAAAATTCGTGCAAATCTCATTGCCATATAATTTGGGTGAAATTTCACCCAAACACTATCATACTACTCCTATTAATGGTAACAGTACTCTATAAAACCACCACTGGACTCAGAAAACCACTGTGAAAAGTTTCGTAGTGTTAGTTAAGACAATACTATCTGGGTGAGATTCCACCCACACCCCACACCCACACCCCTCACCCAAAGTCACACCCCCGGTGGGTGACCCCGCTATGACCTTCCTCTGGGCCTGGGGAGGCACCATGGAAAGTTTGGTGGTCGTAGCTTTTACAGGGACTGAATGCATAGCGAACAAACAGACAAACGGACAAACAGACAAACAGATAAACAGACAAACTTTCTTCTTTATATATATAGATAAGTTATTTGTAAAAATATTTGTAAAAATTAAAAAACTAACAGCACCATTCGATTCCCCGACCCCAAAAACCTATGTACCAAATTTTTCTTAGACCTATTTGTGGGTTTTCATTGATTTAGCGAATACTGAATTCTGATTGGCTTGGTCGGACAGACAGACAGACAAACTTTAAGCATTTTAGCCGACGTATTTAAACGCCCTATAACCCTTTCTTTCAGAAAAGGGAATTATATCAACAAATTAATTGTAGTTCAAGCGATTCCCCATTGATAAGAACATTAATCGATATTTATCTGTTTTATTAGCAGTACGATTTACTTTGCACATTAAATGAAAAGAAAGACATATTCTTTAGAAGAGTCTTTGGACAATATCTCAATCAAATATTTTTTGTTTGGAATGGTTCAAAAGATGAACTTTTCATTTTTCTTCATCAAAAAAATTTAACACATTCAAATAATGATTATATTCAAATGACTGTATCAGTAGGTTACAAATTACCATATTTGGATGCTGAATTTAGTGATATTGAAGAAACTCTACATACAAGAGTCTATCATCATGTAAATTTTGAACCTTATGTACTACCTTATATATAAAAAAAAACAAGAACATCTCAATCTCATGCGGTATTATTACGTGCTGCTCTTATTCGTGCCATACTCTATTTTTCGAATGAACGAGAATTTGAGAATGAACTATTATATATTGAATTATCATTTCTTCTCAATGATATTCCATTGTACTTTATTCAAAATATTATAGCAAATTTTTTTATTGAATTCATTGCAGATAAAAACGATATTCGCTTCGATAAACTTATTTATCGTTAATTTCGGTCATGTATTGGAAGAAATTACAACAACTATCAAAATATGATTCTTGGCAAGGACGTTGACAAAGGGTCTAATAAATATGACAAAACAATTAAAAAGACATACATATATATAAACTAATACCTTTCTTTTTTTTTATTCTATCTATTCGATGATCATTCTTTTTTCTTATTTGTTACGTCTTAATATCATTACTGTTATGTTTTCATTTTTTTCATTACAGATTCTTTATTCATTCATATATTGCGAAGGAGAATATCACTTTCTCAATAATGTTAAATATCAATGACAATGAAAGCAATCTTTCGTTCAATTCAATAGATATGAATTCTTCTTTGATTGAAACAAATAATTCATTGAATCTAATTGAGAAGAAATCAGATAATCAAGAACAAACTCTCACATCATCATTAACATCGTCATCATCAATTGCGCAGGTAAGATTATTTTTCTTTTTTCTTCCCTATATTAAGTGATGATATGTCATGTGATTGCTAGGAAACTTTTGAACAAAATGTGAAAAACAAATTGAATGAATTTCAAGATCAAATTCTGATGAAACCAGAAGAGGAAGAAAAATTGCAATTGAATTATGAAAATCTATCAGATGATGATATTAAAGAAAGATTATTGCAGACAATAGAGAATGATATTTTCCTTCGAAATAAAATTGAACAATGGCTGGGAACTGACACAACACTTTTACTATTTGTACGACAATATGCTACTTTACTTGCTCAATATTTTTCTTTAAAAATGCAATTAGACTTATATCAAAGTTACAAAAACATGTCACAATCGATACTTAATTGGCTATCAGAAATGCCTAAAATATTAATAAAATATTTCAATATAAATAATAAATGTTTTAAAATACAAAATTATATCAATGACCAATCCAAGAATTCTGAACAATAATTCAAATATATTACAGAAAAATTAGTCAAATCTATACAAGAGCAATAGCAAGAGCAACAAACAACAACATCCTCTGAAATTGATATACGATTAATCACGTATCTGATTATTACGTTCATACGACAAGATCAACAACCACATACTATAGAGTTTATAAAGAAACGCCATTTATTAATCTTAAATATCAAGGATATTTCTTTAATACATGAATTTTTTCACTTACAACCAACTACTCCATAGGTAATAATAATCTTATAATTCAGTGATGCATCTACTTTTACCATTCAATTCTATTAATAGTTATATACAGCTGAACTAATTTGGCAAGCAACCATCGATGAACAACGAACAAAAGCCAATATACAGTTGAATCAAGCAGAATATCTCTTCAAAATTACACACTATGAAGAAATAATACAAGATCAAAACAAAATATTTTCTGTTCGTCATGAAGAACAAACTGGAATATATGTCCTACCAAGCAATTACACAAAGTTGAAAAATGATTTATTAATGAATATTATTGAAAGTCGTCAAAAAATATTAATACAACGTTTCGAATTCGACGATGACTTTAACAAGATATTCCTCATGGATAAAAATGATCATAATAGTGAGGATGACGAAAACGATACGGACACCGATGATGATAACGATGACAGCGAATCATTGAAAACAACAATAAACTATGACGATCGTATTCTTTTCCATCTGCTTTCAACAACCTAATCCGTTCTCATAAACTAACAAAAACTGTTCATTTTTCATTCTTTTTCCCCTTCCTGAATCAGATATTTCCTCATTTTCCAAATGTACTTGAATACAACCACTACTCAACTCATATATCTTCTTAATCTGTCTACTTTATCATACATACACTTTGCATTTTAGATTTTATCCTTCATTGCTAAAATGCTAACATCGATGCACATTCATCAGAAATAAATAATGAACTTAAACAACAAACAGATCAATCATAATTAAAATCAAAAATTCTTATGAATATACACTATCAATTATAAAAACACTTGCAATTACAGACTTTCAAAACCGGTCGTGTTAACTCTATTCAACACGATACATTGAAATACTATTACTCGAAAGAAGTAACAATATAATTCGATCAATATTCGGGTTCTTTCCACTAGAATCAATGTAACAAACTAGAGGTAAACGATGATACATATCTAGAATGCCTATCGAAACCGGTCGCGGTAACTCTATTCAGACTCAACACTGGCAATAATACAAAAGACTAAAAATTGTATATACTTTATATAGCAATAAATTACTAATTATCTATATTAAAATATTGAGTGCGTGTGTTACCGAACCAAAAGAACATCAAGGTCAAAGAAACATATGACCCAATGTTCAAAGATCAAATGCAGCTATCAGGTATAACATATTGGCAATACACTAGGTTTCTCAAAACCAATGTAATACGGGTATCGTAATCTGCTCAACCCATACACTGTAAACAAAAAAAGATCTTTACCGAATCAAAAAACAGGTCCGCGCGCGAATGCATGGTCCGATCCTTTACTGGTTTCCTATAAAAAAGTTTCATACCAAACTTCTTTTCAATGAACGACAAAAAAGGTTTCGTATCAAAGGTTCAGTACTGAACTTTTTCAAAAAAATCAAAACAAGGTTCCGTAGAGAAGGTTTCATGCTGAACCTTTTACGTGAGATTGAAAAGAGGTTTCGTAGGGACAGTTTCGTATGAGCTTATTCGCACTGAACCTTTTGTCATCTACTCAATAGTTGATGACGGAAGCAGCTCCAGAGGTATTGAAACAGTTGAGTCTTCATATTGCATCCATAAATCGATCTTATTTATATATGGGCATTAGCAGTCGTGTTGATACGCCAAGATATAAGATAGGAAATAATGTTATTTCAGAGACGTGTATATAATGAATTTTATACCAAATGAAAGCACGTCAAAAAGAGGGTTTATTGATACTAAATAGTAAGGTTTTTGTAAACTTTATAATGTCGAACTAAAAAAAATCTGAAAAATTCTATACATTAAAAAATGTTAAATATCTCACATTTCCTATCTGAAAGGAAAAGATTAAATTTTTTCATAAAATTAATTTCTTTTCATTATTTCTATTACCTTGCATGCTTCAAAATATATTCAATGGATACAACATGGAAAGCTGAATTAAATAAGTGTATTTTATAATATGTATGGTAGTAGAAATAATAAAAAAAGCTAGTTTTATAGGAAAATCAAGTGTTTTTTTTTATATAAAAAATATAAGCTTTTTAACATTTTTTAATGTATAGAATTGTTCAAATTTTTTTTAGTTCGACATTATAAAGTTTACAAAACCCTTACTATTTAGTACCAATAAACCCTCTTTTTGACGTGCTTTCATTTGGTATAAAATTCATTATATACACGTCTCTGAAATAATATTATTTCCTATCCTATATCTTGGGGTATCAACACGACTGCTAATGCCCACATGAAAAGCTACATAGAATTCGTACACAAATTGTATGTAGCTTTTCATATATAAATAAGAACGATTTATGGATGCAATATGAAGCCTCAACTGTTTCAATACCTCTGAAACTGTTCCCATCATTAGTTAAAAATAACACTTAGTCGCCATATTGTTTCTCGAATTAATCTACAATGGAGAGCAAATCAATTCATTTTATATAATACAACAAACTTACCCATACAGCTTATAAGTGAGTCGGTCTAAACAGAGAAAACAAATATGTTTATTTTCTATTAGTGAAACTTACCCATAATTTGATACATAGATAGTTTTGAGATAAAACACAAATTAATTTGGATTAGATGATAAATGTATCCACGAGTCCCATATTGAAGTCAATCTGTAACGGAAAAGAAGTTCATTTATTTGAATACAACAAACTTACTAGTTAATTTGTAGGATTTCCGAAAATATTGGGTTCGGCAGTGTTGTCACCGAACCTAAAACTATATACAATTAATTAATTAATTATTTAAAATACTAGTTTATCAAAAACAAGTAACGCTCGTCCAAAGACTCGCTCAGCTCTTTCTCGTAGAAACCGTGTTTCTAAACTACCGTCATGCTATTCATTTATAAAATTCAAAAAAACCGAAGTCAGATTCAAGTTCCTCGACCCTGATTCCCCTTCGGTCAACCCTTATAAAAAAAATTTTTTTTGCAAAAAAGTGATCCTCTGTGTTAAAAATTGATCCTCAAAAAAAATTTTGAAAAACTAACATCAGATTCGACTTCCTCGACCCCGATTGCCCCTTCGGTTAAGTTGTATAGAAAATATTAATAAAATGTTTTTTTGACCTTGTGCGGACATACACGCAATCAATCAATCAATCAGACAATTTATGTTTGTAAAACTCTTCTCTACGAGAAAGAGAATAATTAGCAATGATGTTCATCACCCACCACGATGAAATCATCATATCGTAAAAAAACTCCTATTTTGGATGAAAAAAACCAAACCTCACCAATTGATCAATGCTGATACCATAACAATCAGCAATGATGTTCACCACACATCACGATGAAATCATCATTTCGTGAAAAAACACCTGTTTTGGATGAAAAATACCAAACCTCACCAATTCGTAACATCAATTGATCAATGCTGATACCATAACAATCAGCAATG
>JAJEKB010017102.1:8507-28935 GCA_022393335.1 Macrotrachela quadricornifera | reverse complement strand
TTCGTAACATCAATTGATCAATGCTGATACCATAACAATCAGCAATGCTGTTCATCACCCACCACAATGAAATCATCATTTCGTGAAAAAACACCTATTTTCGATGAAAAATACCAAACCTCACCAATTCCTAACATCAGTTGATCAATGCTGATACCACATGATCACCGAACAGACTTCAGATTCGAAGTCCCCGCATGGAAAAACCTCTAAAAATGTCTTTTTCGAAAAATCGGTTTTCGATGTTTTTTTGACCCTGCGGACATACAAGCAAGCAAGCAATCAATCAATCAATCAAACAATTTATGTTTGTAAGACTCTTCTCTACGAGAAAGAGAATATCCTTACTTGATTATGTGCATTCGGATGTGCAGGATGTCTTCCGCAATATAACAAGACATTCGCACAAATATTTAATCTTAAAACATCTTCTATATGATGATAATTTTTCATGAACTCACTCGCATATATATATACAGTATGTAAAAAACTTATTTGGACACCTCATCATACTTATCTTCTACATCGAATTTCATAAGGAAGGGAAAATATTTCCGTGACTTTCTATATATCATTCGATAGCCCGGAATCTCTACTTCATTATACAAGAAAAAAAAACGAAAAAAAAATATTTTAAATGAGTTTTTGGAAGGTTTTTGGAAACCACTTGCTTTTCCAAGCAAAAAAATTATTTGGGCACTTACTATTTTTTTCAATAACTTCTTTATTCTTCATCAAAATCTATACAATTATAGCTCATTCGATAGAGAAAACATTTCTCTACACGTTGGTATAGTTTACGATTCCTAAAAACATTGATAAAACCTAAAAATTCCTCGACTACCGGAAGCACTATAGGTTTCCCAGAAAACCTCAGAATTTTAATTTTCAGAAAGTTAAAACTCAACTCAAGATATACCATTCGATAGAGAAAACAAAACTGAATCGAATGGTGTGTCTTGTTTTTAAAAGTCTTCAGAAAAAAAGTCTTAATTACTAATTATAATTGTTATGGTTAGTTTTTTTTTGTATACACCTTTCATTAATCACGATTTTACAAAAGAAAAACTACATTGAATAATTTTTTATAATATACAGGCTTGTAGAGAATTGAATTCTCTACAAAATGATATGCATCTTGACGTCATAACTAGTTTCGTAAAGTAGTTAAGGCTGTAGAATTACAAAGGCACTGTATAGAACAGGAAGTAAAAAAATTTTTCTCTTTCTGCACCCATATATACATATATAGCATACACGTACGTATATGTCGACAGAACGAAAAAAAAAATTTTTTTTCTTCCTGTTCTATACAGTGCCTTTGTAATTCTACAGCCTTAACTACTTTACGAAACTAGTTATGACGTCAAGATGCATATCATTTTGTAGAGAATTCAATTCTCTACAAGCCTGTATATTATAAAAAATTATTCAATGTAGTTTTTCTTTTGTAAAATCGTGATTAATGAAAGGTGTATACAAAAAAAAACTAACCATAACAATTATAATTAGTAATTAAGACTTTTTTTCTGAAGACTTTTAAAAACAAGACACACCATTCGATTCAGTTTTGTTTTCTCTATCGAATGGTATATCTTGAGTTGAGTTTTAACTTTCTGAAAATTAAAATTCTGAGGTTTTCTGGGAAACCTATAGTGCTTCCGGTAGTCGAGGAATTTTTAGGTTTTATCAATGTTTTTAGGAATCGTAAACTATACCAACGTGTAGAGAAATGTTTTCTCTATCGAATGAGCTATAATTGTATAGATTTTGATGAAGAATAAAGAAGTTATTGAAAAAAATAGTAAGTGCCCAAATAATTTTTTTGCTTGGAAAAGCAAGTGGTTTCCAAAAACCTTCCAAAAACTCATTTAAAATATTTTTTTTTCGTTTTTTTTTCTTGTATAATGAAGTAGAGATTCCGGGCTATCGAATGATATATAGAAAGTCACGGAAATATTTTCCCTTCCTTATGAAATTCGATGTAGAAGATAAGTATGATGAGGTGTCCAAATAAGTTTTTTACATACTGTATATAACCTGCACCGGCAAAACAAAACGGTGAATGAGTAGTGGACAAAAGGGTTCTGTAAGCTTTTAACGTATCTTTAACGATATTTTGAAAATATCCTCTACATGACAATAATTTGTTTTGAATTCACTCGTATATATATACAACCTACACTAGCAAAACGAAACGGTGAATGAGTAGTGGACAAAAAGGTTCCGTAAGTTATAAACGCATCCTTAAAGATACTATAAATAATTTTTGAGGGCTAACTTAAAGTACCATTAGTAACTTTTTGAGGCCTATCTCAGAGTAGTATAGGTAACTTTTTGACGGCTCTCTTGGGGTACCATGGATAAATTTTTGAGAGCTATCTTGGGGCACTATAGGTAACTTCTTGAGGGTTATCTCAGGATAATATAGGTAACTTTTTAAGGGCAATCTTGAATACCATTAGTAACTTTTTGAGCCCAGTCTTAGCTTGCCATTAGTAACTTTCGGAGCCCCATTTTAGCTTATTATTAGTAACTTTCTGAGGGCTATCTCACACTGTAAAAAAACAGATGTTCTACCGAACTTTGAAGGTTTGATAATACTTCACGAAACAGTTTTAATTTTCGTGGCATGAAAATTGTTTTTGTAAATTTTCATACAAATTTTTATCCCCAGCCCAAAAATTGAATAGTTTCGAAGTTTTTTTACGAAATCCCTGAGAAGTTCTGTGTATCATGTACTGAACTTTCGGCAGTTTCGTATCTTTTGTACAAAACTATTGATATCTTCTTAGAGTATTTAAAGATTCCGTATAAGTTTTATAAAGTCATTCATTGTTTCGTATGTGCTGTAATAGTTCCGAGTACATTGTACAAAACTAGCTATGGTTTCGTAAAAGATATACCGAACCATTGCATCATTTAGGAAACTATGAACAGTTTCGTACAATGTATGCTGGACTTTTTGATATTTTACGAAACCATTGATAGTTTCGTGGAACAACTAAAAGTTCCGAATGCCTTACAAGAATCTATCGCAAGTTTCGTAAAATATCAAAAGATCCATCAAGGACTGTACGAAACTGTTTAGTTTCGTAAATAATGTAATGGTTTGGCATAACTTTTACGGAGCCATGAATACCTTCGTAAATGTTGCAAAAGTTCTGGGCATATTTTATAAAACTATTTGTAGCTTCAAAAAACATCTAATAGTTTGGTATATCTTATGCGAAACCATTAACAGTTTCGCTACTTATCTAAAGATTCAATAAACATATTATGAAACCATTGGCCGTTTCGCAGAGCATCTAAAGGTTCTGTATAAGTTCTGCAAACTCATCCATAGTTTCGTAAGTGCTCTGATACTTTCACACATATTGTGCGAAACTCGTGATGGTTTCGTAAAGGACATGCCGAATTATTACATCATTTATGACACTATGAAAAGTTCTGTACAATGTAAGCTGAACCTTTTGATGTTTTCCGAATTTTTCGATAGATCCGTATAAGATATACGGAATCTTTAATTATTTCACGAAACTATCAGTGGCTTCGTAAAATATGAAAAGGTTCAGCGTACATTGTACGAAACTGTTCATAGTTTTGTGAATGATGTATTAGTTCGGTACATCTTTTACGGAGTCATGACTAGTTTCGTACAACGTATCCAGAACTATTAGAGCATTTACGAAACTATGGCTGATTTCGTAGAGTATATACGGAACGTTTAAATACTATGCGAAACTATCAATAGCTTTGTACAAAGGATACGGAACTACCGAAAGTTCAGTGCATGGAACTTCTAGAGGGTTTCGTAAACAAATTTCGGAATCTTTTGCAATTTTCAGAACTTAAAAAGGTTCTTTGTAATAATTATGAAACGATTTGTATGCCACAGAACTTAAAATCGTTTCGTAAAACTGCCAAGCCTTTAAAGTTCGATAGGCCTCCTATTTTGTTTTTCAGTTTATACTATATGAATACTCGTGCGTACTCGACTGCTATTATTTGATGGTACTCAAAGGTCTTCAAGAGCAAGTAACATCGAATGCCCATAGGTCCCTCATGCATATTACATATAGAGGCGTATATAGATCCTCAAGAGCTGTTATAAAGCGACACTCATAGGTCTTGAGCAGGTGTTATATGGAAGTACTCATTAATTTCCCAGCATTGCTACATAAGCATATCCCCAACTTCTCAACAGCTGCTATATTAAGTTACCCATATTAATTCAAGGTTTAAAAAAGCAAAAATCGTAGGGAGTAAACAACTAAGCCTACAGAGGTATAAACCATAGTAAAAAGAAAGAAAACAGAGAGCAGGATCTATCTGAAAAACAGACTGGGATGCATCGGAACGATTCGATCGAAGAATAACGGCACAAATCTATAAGAGGTAACACCACGAGAGGACAACATTACAAACAAGCAAATTACGAGGTACTAACAGGACACGATCTTCAGAGGCATATATTACGCCAACTTTATGCTTCTATACCACTCAATTAACCGTTCGTAGTTGTCGTGGGGTCCACGCGGACCCATTTCACAGTTTTTTATTCGATACTACATTAAGAGTTCCTGTTCGGGACCAATACTCTTATCTAATCTCTAGTCCCATGTTGGCCTATATCATCCTTATTAAAAATCCTAGATACGCCTTGTAGATATAAAATGCGGTTGTGGATCCGGGTGGATCCTACGACAACCATATTGTTACCAGCACATCTTTCGCCTTGCTGGAGCTACTATCTGTGGATTTATACATCGGCGGGCCACCAGGAGGCAATCGGTTGCAGTTGCCTCACATAAAAAAGCTTTTCCTAGAAAAACAAATTTGAAATTAGCACAGGATCAGCCAAAAACTGCTGACTGTCACAGTCAGAAGTTGTATTGCCACGCCTAAGAGCTCTCGTCTGGCCCGCTGGTGTACGACCTCATGACAGTGACCTGTAAAACAGGCATGGAAAAACATTAGAGTATGCTTCAAATTTATGAAGAAAGCTTCTTGTATGAGCAACAACATAATCGTGGTAAAAAACTGAGTCCTTATTGTTTTCTTTAAAGTAATAAAAAGGAAGATAAAAGTAGTTTTGGTTCAAAAAGAAAAGTATCCTTCTTTTTTAATCAAACCATTGATTAAATATGCAACATATATACACGTCAACATACGCGTAGAATCTTATCGTCTAGACTAAATTGGTTTATTCCATATATTTCCAGCTATTGTCAATCTTTCTATAAAACCGACTAAAGAAAATATTTTTTTGAGATACCATACATCTTTACATTGTTTCCACGAGAGCTAACTCAATAGCTTTCATACATAAAAGTGTTCTTCTCTTCATATAAGTCAAATGAAAAGCTTGAAGAAAAAGGAAAATCTCTTTCTGTAATTTTCTCGCAGTGGGTCCAGGTGGACCCCACGACAACTACGAATTACAAAAATCAGGACAACCACGAAGGGTTAAGGATCAAACTCAAACTGAAACCTTGCAAGTGAAAAGAAACCGTACGTTAAACAAACAATTCTCTAGGCTACACCATATACCAAAAAAAATTATATTTTCTTTTCAATACCTTCTTTAAAATAAAAACATATTACCTAGTGCTGCTCTTCACAATAAAATAACAAAGTAATATAGAATTCCAAAAGAAAAAATACCTAAAAACACGAAACCTGCCGTATATTTCAAAATCCCCATAACTCCGTCAATCAACATATACAAAAACCACCTGATGAGCCCTTGAAATTAGGACGAAACGCGTCGTGGTATTCGACTATCTAAATTCACCCTCACACCCCTCACCCTCAAGATTTTGACAGACTCTGAAAGATGCACTATGTGCTGAAAAGCAAACAATTTCATCAGACATAAATTCCAAATAAAGTTCGTCGCTACGACTCGCTTCACCCTTCACTTTCAGATTGTGTCAACATTCTCCTCTATGCCGCATGAAAATCATAGAAAAGAAGAATAAAGAACACTTGTGTAGTTAGAGTGACGTAGTAATGACGCATGCATTTGAGTAATGACCAAATTATGGAAGAAACCAACTTTTTTTTTCCCATGAATTCATGTTTAAACGTGATTTCAACATATCAGCACTGTATTTTTTTCCCAGTATAGAGTAAATAAATAGGAGGGCTGGAACAATACAAATATTCATTAGCGTTCACACTCATTCGTCATTATTAATTCATTTCTCCAATGGCTGCCAACTCCAACAGTTTTTTCAATGTGTATTTCTTTCAGCCAAATACCACTACAAAGAAGACTGTCGGGCAACTTCCTCAGAATTTCAAATTGTCCGATTTGAAAGCGCTCTTTGAAAAATTATTTCCATCACCTCCTTACGGAACAATGGAAAGCTATCGATTTATTGTCGGTGGATTCGACTTGAATGTTCAGAATGAATCGGAATTCAACAAAAACAAACACAAAATTACAAGTGGTTCAATATTATATCCCTTACAACGATGCGTCGGTGGTTCCGATGTTGACATGGTCACTCTCAAGAGTATCGTGAGCAATGAACTACCGTCAGAACTGAACAGAATCTCAAAGGTATGGACTCAGTGCGTGGCACATGGGGAAAATTCACAATGCGTTACTCTGTGCTGTTATAAGTATTGCGCTGAGTGCTTCATCCGAAGTTTCAAGGCAACTAAGTTTAAATTGAAATGCTTGGGGTGTCAAACGGTCATTAGTTACACGCAGTTTTTCAAATCACCAGATTTCATTCAAACTCTCGATTGTCTCGATCAGATAAATACCTTTCAGAAGCATATCGACTACCAGGTGTGCAAATGCGGGTGTCCTATGATCAATGAGACTATGTACTCACAACAGCAATGCATACAGTGTAAACGAAGATTTTGTTTCTTTTGCAACAATGATTGGCAGGAGGGACAAATGAAAAACGAGCAGTATACGTGTCGAAATCAGTGTGCTTATGAAATTATGATTACCCAAGATCAAGTTTCTCTCACTGCTAATCCACAATTGACAGTACCCAATAAGCGCATCTGCCCGAATTGCTACAACGACGGTGGCTATGGTAATTGTTGCAAATACAATCAATGTCCCAACTGTGAGCATTGGTTTTGTTACATGTGTCTAAAGCCACAGACAGAGTGTTCAAAGACCAGTAGTTATGCTACGAAGTGCACTGAACCGATAAAACAGACATACGACATGTTTCCGCGTCTTATGAAGCCATAGAATCTGTGTTACCGATCAGATGAACGAATTCATCCATGAGACATTTAACTTTTCTTGTTCGTTTTTGGTAAATTTAAATCAGAATATAATCGATCATGTGGCGCTGTTGCACAGCAAAACTTTACGATTTTTTCACGCATCGATCATTGAAAGAACATTTGAACTCATCATTTTTCTACTTTCAGTCTAGAGATGTGCTCTGATGATTTTTATTTGACAAATATTCACAGATAAATGCGCTTGTATTTTGTCATAAAATCCAGTTCGTTTATTTTTAATGACACTTGCTTTAATATTTGGACATTCTAGATGTTTAATTGCTTTGGGATGAAACAAAATGAAGTCACACCCACTGAACGAAGATTGTCATTGCAAAATAAAATACAGCCAAAACGGAGAGGAACACAAACATCTCTAACGAGACAAGTCAATAAACCCAACATTAACGTTGGCAATGTGGCTTCAAGAACTGCGGTGTCCTCACAATTCCCTCGAGGCTGTAGTAGATCTTCGGATGCTACTGCTATGATAACAGCACTACAAGAAACAAAAGTGGTACCCCAGCCAAAACGAAATACCAAATTCGGAAAGCTTTCAAGTTTGTCTATTTCAAAAAACTTCTTGATTTGAAAGATTTTGTCGCATCTATAGGTCTTGATAAACCCGTTTCTCCTCTAATAACGTCAAGAGCTTCTGTTTCATCGAAGACAAATTTCAACCGATTGTCGACAGCAACAGAACGTCAACAAAGGCTTTCGGGCAGTACGAACAGTGGAATGCTTTTGATTGCCTCATGTTATGATCATGCTGTTGAAGAACGATTCAAAACACCTTCACCATCAGATGAGGCGTCAAAGTTGATTCTGCCGAAGATAAAGAATGCATCTCAAGAATCATTAAAACGTGAAATCGAGGTATCTCAAAGAAGACAGTATTCATCAACACCTTACGTTCCTGGTCTATGTGGTCTGATGAATATTGGCAATACATGCTTCATGAACAGTGCTCTACAGTGTTTGAGTAATGTACCCGATCTCACACAATGGGCGACAGAACAACAACATTTATCGATGCAGAAAAATACCGTCGTTCAAGTGTTTGTTTCGTTGCTACAAGCCATGTGGTCTGGTCAAAATGCTTGCCTCAATCCTCGTGCTATCAAAGACATTATCAGTCATTCTGCTCCAATCTTTTCTGACTATGGTCAAAAAGATTCTCATGAATTCATGAATTCTCTTTTGAATATATTGGACACAGAGGGTACCGCATCGATCGTCGATAATCTCTTTCGAATTCATATCCAATCTCAAGTGTCATGTATCCAATGTGATTTTGTCGATCTTACCAATGAAATAACAACATTCCTCTCACTTCCATTACCAGCGAAAAGTTCATCATGTAATGAAGTTTCATTGAAAGAGTTGATCCAAGACTTCTGCCGTGAAGATAACTTGGACGGATCATACTATTGTCATTTATGTAGTACATGCACTCAAGCACGACAGAAAATGATTATTTGTTCACCATTGCCTCGTGCACTCATCATTCAACTAAAACGATTTCCATTCGATGGTACCTCAAGAAAATTGAACACTTTTGTTCATTATCAATTTCGACATTGGAATTTATTATCTGAGAATGATATGTACGATCTGTGCGCAGTATCGGTTCATGAAGGAAATCTTGCCAGTGGACACTATGTTACTATGGCGAAAAACAGTCGAACAAATCAATGGAATACATTTAATGATAGTTACGTCAATGAAATCAAATCAGATGAAATACCACGTATAGTAGTCACACGTAATGCTTATGTACTTGTCTACTTGAAAAAAGACAAGGAGAGTTCCGTTTTATAAATCGACAAAGTTCTCTTTCAAACGGACAGATCTGAATGACGCTTTGCTATTTTTCAGATGTGTACGTTGTTGCATAGAAACGAAGCTGTGCATGGAGCAGATTTTGACGAATCAGTGTTGCAATCGAATTTGTGCGATGGATATACGTACAATCGATCTTCGCTCTGTTTGATCAGAAAAAATTCAAGTATGTTTTGACTTTTGAAACATTAGTATGAAGTGTTAATTTCCATTTCTTTTTCGCCTAGATGACGACAACAAGAGTCAAGAGGATAATCTCGAATCGATCTTTCACACATACTTCTACCAACGATGGTCTTCCTTGCATGCAATCGGTGAGTCGATCATGCTGAAAACTTGAGAAGGTCGTTCTTTGTACTCTTATTCACAAACGAGGAGTCCTAGGCTCCGAACATTCAATTTATAATGAAACATAGAATTGTGTTTGATATTGATCGCTCCATTTTCCTGAATAATCGCACACGCATGCGAAAATGGTATTCCATATGAAATGCCCAGCAGTGTCCGCGTACTCTAGAATTATAAAATTTCGAAGGCTCGAAATTACAAAGATTGATGGTCAGTATCCTTGAAATTTAAGAACCTTGTTCATTATGGCTTTGCTTCGACCCTTTGACGACTCTCGAAACAGTGACTCAGAGGGTGTAGCACCATGTTTCAGATATCACAATCACTTGACCTAAGCCGACATATTCATTCAGTAGACTCATGAATGTATAGATGTGACGGAAACCTTATCTCTGATGAAAAATTACGCAGGAACAGCGACGTCGTAGTCTCACCACTACGACAGTGCTCACGGACTGGTTTGATCCTTACAAAACACAAAAAATGTAACATTCCGGAGATCGGCTTGTCCACACGTAACGCTGTTACGTTTTTGACACATTCTTCTTGAATTATCTCAGAAAGTTCAAGAGCTAAAAATTTTGTTCAAACGTCATTCGACGCAGCTTATCAAACTCTAGCTATCGTATAAAAGTTATCTTCTTTGGGTGAAGCCTCAAGCGTATAGAAAGATTTTATCATCGCGTAACCCTGTTACATAAAAAGACCCTTTTCCCAGTGCCATCGAGAAAATTCGAATTTCTTCCGACACTATTTCTCCAAATCAAATACCTCTAGAGCGAGTTTTCTAGAGCTTTGAATAGGCTTTCCACTGGTAAAAAAATTTTTCTTCTAACTATTTTTATTCGTAAGAAAAATGCAACAATCCAACGTAACGCTGTTACACAATTTTTTTGGCCATTTTTGAGGCACTTAATATGCTCAGAATAATTTGACTTTTATAAATGTTAGTCCTTTTGGTATAATTAATCGTTCTACGCAAGAATGGGATCTATACATCGACAGGGAAGTTTACGAGAGGCGCAGTAATTTGGAAAATTTGTAAGAGTTTACAGACTGTTCTTAGCCACGAAAATCAAAACAAATTAAACCATTTTGTAGAGAATGAAATCCTGCATCGAATCGCATGTCTGTCGGCTTTTTCTGAAAAAAGTTTTTGGTTAAAAAATTGAAAATACGGTTTTTGCAAACTTCAAAGTCCAATTTTCGATGGGAAAACCTAATTTTTTTACAAAATAAATGTCAAATTCGTAATCAGCGTTAAAAACTGCATCTAATAACCTATTCAAATCTGTTCAAATCGAAAAAAAATTTTTTTCAAAACTTGATCAGAGAAGTGTCGCGCTACGTGGACAAGCTCAGATACCTATGGACTAGTTGGAAAATTCCTCAAGTATAGAAATTCAAAACTTTACAATCTGAGCATGTCTCTTTTTCACGCATTATATTGTCAATGCACGTTCATTTTGTCTTTAGAACGACGCCCATTTATTGCTTCCATACAAATGTCAGAATTCCAGCGTTATGACTGCGAACAAAACTCATCCAGCTTATCAACTGATATCTGGATGTGCAGCTTGTATGCTAATCTATTGATTTCTGCAACTACATTCTCATTGTCATTAGAGGTGGCTAATTCTCCACCACCATTAAGCGATCGAGAGATCACTGCCACTCTCCGTTTTATTGAATACCTACGCTTAATCGGTTATTTCAACCTTCGACCGCCTCTACTCGCCATTTGTCACCATCCTAACTGCAGCCCAGTACAGATGGCCAAGAGAACCCATTTGGACATAAACAACAAATCCACAGTTAAATCGAAAAAAAGTAAAACCGAGCATCTTCAATTGACTCCTGGTTTGTGTGGTCTCATGAACATAGGCAATACATGCTTCATGAACAGTGCTCTTCAGTGCTTGAGTAATGTGCCCGATTTTACGCAATGGGCACAAAATCAGCCACGTTTACCTGTCAAAGGAAAGAGTGTCACTGAAGCATACATTTCTTTGATACAAACAATATGGTCAGGTCAATACTCGCACTTCACTCCTCGAAATATCAAATATCAAGTCAGCCGTTTTGCTCCAATCTTCTCTGATTATGCTCAAAAAGATTCACATGAATTCATGAACTCTCTACTCAATGCAGTGCACATGGAACTCATTGATAGTTCATTTTTCGAGCAACAATCATCAATTGTCACTGATCTTTTCCAAATCAAAACAGAATCACAAGTAACCTGTTTGAAATGTGGAGACTGTGATAAAAACGAAGAGACAACCTTGTGTCTCTCACTTCCGCTGGCTGATGAACCTACTGGCTTTACTCTTGATGAACTCTTGGCTGATTTTCTGAAAGAGGACGGTCTCGATGGCCAATATTATTGTTTGAAGTGTGAAGCTCTGGGAACAGCTAAGCAGAAAACGAATTTACTTTCGCCGCTACCTCGAGTGATCATTGTACAACTGAAACGATTTTCATTCGACGACACTTTTGACAAACTCGAAACTTATGTTCGATATCCGCTGGCTAACTGGAATCCGATGGGTACGACACAAGGTGCACTCTATAATCTAGCTTCTGTTTCCGTGCATGTCGGCAATTTGAGAGAAGGACATTATACAGCATTTGCTCGTTTAAACGGTGATGGTGATTGGTACTATTTCAATGACACATATATCGAGCGAGTTAATGATCTTTCACATCTTGTAACTCGAAATGCATATCTATTGGTGTATTTGAGGAATGACTAAATAACTATCAAACAGACATAGAAGTCTATTTCTCGATAACTTTCTTTTATTTTAGATTAGTAGTACAGACTTGATCGAAGCGGAACTACTTTTCTCTCTCGATCATCAATCCTTCACTTTAAGTAGAGATAGTTACTGCATTCTTCCACAATCTTGATCTTGATATGAATGCAATATCACCAAAATCGTGGCAGCAGCAATGAAAAATCACTCATCTTTTTCTTACGGAATGTCGCACTATTTACCAATGCCTCCTATGACCTTTTCGAACACTCGCATGAGTTTATCAGTATATAACAGTCATATTGGCAATTATAATGTTTCTTCATCGAGCACAAAAGTGTCATCATTATCCACTTCCATTGAACTAAAAGTTTGCAAAACCTACCGCGATCGTAATAATTGCGTGTTTCTTAGTATATTGTCAACGGATACACTGCAAAAATTGATAGAAAAAGTTGCGGAGCGTTTAAAGCAAGATCCGACGCCAAGTACATTCTTCTTCACGAAATTCGACACACAGAACTATGAATGGATAAAAATTGACGATTCAAACCCTTATACAACTATGTCCGACTTGCGATTGAAAATGTACGATATTCTAAACATCGAAGGGAATCGAACGATAACAAACAACCACCAACGGCTGATTACTGAGGAACATTTGCGTAGTTCGACGTTAACAATCAAAGATAGTACTTTGACATTACATCTGTGTAAAATACCAATGGAAAAGAGCGACTATATATGCATTGAAACAAAACCTAAGGCTAGCCTTGGTCAACTACGAAAGCAAGCCTGCAAGTGCTTGAATTGCCTACCACAAAACTCGTCTATTTATTTATGGGAAAAAAAGAGCTGGATCAAGTTCGAGTATGACATGGATGAACTCACACTGGCTGACTTACATTTTGATGACTACGCATTTATCAGTCTTAATGCGAATGACATCGAGTCAGTTGCGAAAAATACGGCTGGTGTATGTGGCATCACCAATTTAGGTAGCACATGCTTCATGAACAGTACTTTCCAGTGTTTGAGTAATGTGCCTGAGCTAACTCGAGAAATCTTAAAGTTTGACGATTCAATGGACGCGCCTATTGTTGGTGCTTTTACAAATCTCATAAAAAATATATGGTCAGGCAAATATGAAATTATCGAACCTTCATCACTCTTGATTAATATCAGTGAAAGTTTGCCACGTTATGTACGTTATCGACAACAAGATGCACAAGAATTTATGAACTATTTCTTGCATCTCATTCATACAGAGTTGACAGACCAGGAGACACTCATCACTAAATTATTCTATGGTCAAATCCAATCGAGTGTCAAATGTCTTCGGTGCCAGAAATCTGAAATTACCAATGAACCGATCAGCTTTCTACCATTGCCCGTTTCTAAGAACAATCATAAAGCTGTTCTCTATGTAAAGGCGAATGGTGAACAGCAAGTGATCTTGTTGCTGACTGATTCAAACACAAGGACGGTCGGTGATCTGATCGATTGTTTTATTAAACAACATCAGTTAACACCAACTGACCGCAAAAAAGTTAAAGCTGTTCGCCTGTACGATAGAGAGTTGTTCGGAAATGACACCTCTCGTTAGGGAGGGAGTCGGGAAAAATGACAAAAGATTATCCAGGGGGAGGGTTACAAGATAGATGGATCCACTCTTCCACTACCTAAAACCACGGCACAAGTCAGATGATTCACGTGAAGCATCACTTACAGTAATGTTTCTATCGTCAAACTCTACATATATTTAGATACGTCTGCGAAACGATCAAAACAACTATTTTGGATCGTGTGTACTCAGATGCCGCTATGTGAAAGTTCTTGGGTTCTGTCAGTTTTCTCATGCTTTTGATAAACTTTCAACGAACCATTTTGTTTTTAGATAAAAAATTAAAAATATATTTTAACGCTTTTGGTACGACTCCGTCTTCATTGAAAGTAACATGTGACTCAGAAGAAATGACCGCACTTGGCATCTCATATTTTAATGGCATGCACTTTATTGATAAATAAAAAGTACTAAATGATCAATAAAAATACTGAGTGATCAATAAAATAATAAGATCATTAAATAAATGATAAATAAATAAAACTTTGAATTACGAATAATTTATTTAATTTAACAAACAAAAGCAACACTTTTTTCACAATAGTTTATTATTTTTAACAAATATAAAATACAATTTTGACAATTATAATATTAATTATTGATAAATAATCAAGTACAAATAATTAACATTATTTTGTTATTAAAGCTTTAGTGACCTTTTTAGGACGGCTACATTTTCTTTTTTCATTCATTTTTACATCTTTAGCTCTAGGTGGAGGTTTGCAGTACTTTAGTCATATCGCAAGCCCTATTACATATTTACAAGTAAATTTTTTGAACAATGATGGGCAGCTACAAGAACCTTTCTTTTCCATGAGATGAATCGCTGATAAAAGAAGAACGCGCAGGTATTTATACAAGTGAGAGGGGAAGAGAAGGTGGTCGATTCCCACCTTTGTAGTAATGATATAATTGCAACATCTACCGGGATTTATTTTTTTGGAATTTTTTGGGATTTATCAGGGTTTTTCTATAGAATCCCGCTGTATATTTTTTTATCGAACGGAAGAAATAGGTTGAGGATAAGTACCTGGTTGAGAGTGAGGAAAAAACGACCCAGAGCAACACACCAGCTGAAGGTGAGGGCAACAGCGACACTCAGGTTGCCGAAGAAGCTGAGAGTGTGGGCAAACTCTTCTCAACTATGGCTCTCTTTTGATGTAGGTAAAGTATAACATAATGTATCAATAAATAAATCCAGATAAATCCCAGAAAAATGAATCCCGGTAGCCCCTCGATGAACAAAGCAATTGAATATCTCATTTATTCGCTTACGACCTCGAATTTTTAAATCGCTTATTAACTAACTCCACAAATGTATTCACTTTTATATCCATCTGAATGTAATTAAATTCAAGAATATTGGTGCATTTCCCTAATTGATTATCATTCATTATAACAAATTATCATTTTGGTGACCCGACAGTTGAGCTCCCCGTCAGTTGAGCTCCCCGTCAGTTGAGCTCCCCGTCAGTTGAGCTCCCCGTCAGTTGAGCTCCCAGCATAAAGAAGAATTAGAAAACATAAGAAAATAAATTTATTTCGAATACAGTGTCAATCACATAAAAAATTGAACAGTGCTCTCGCTATTTTAAAATACACGCCTCTTGTAATCAAATGAAAAAGAAGCTAATTGTTGGAATTATTCATTCAAACGTTCATATTTTGCAGGTTTTCTTAGTTTTACTTGTCGCACCTGCAATTTTTCACTCATTATCAAGTTCACACAGACCTGAACAATTATTTTGATCCTAGCACCAGATGATTTTAGATATTTTAGCACGTTGATAAACAAAACCATCAAGTAGACGTTGATCTGACTTCTAGAGGATTTTACAGTTGACATTATGTAATAATAGTAATAGATTAGGATAGAAGCAGTAGTAATGACTGGATAAGAGGAGATGAATACAATTGTTTATCACATGCTTTATCTGTATTATAACCGGTCAACTTATAGGTCGGAGCGATGAACAAATGCATGAATACAGACAAGAGATGGATATAATGAAACAAATAAGGAGTGATTACAAATCCCTGGAAAAGATAATACTAACACATTGAGTGAATATCCAAGATCTAGGAAGATGACAAATACACTGGGGGCTCAACTGTCGGTGTACCTATCATTTTATATTAATTATTTGTGATTACATTAAATCAATTTTCAATTAGTTACGTTATTGATCACCAAGTAGATTTATTGATAGTTCAGTTAATTATTGTTATTTAAGTTTTTTTATTGGTTAAAAATGCATTTATTTATTGGTATATTTCTATTGATCAATTCAGTATATTTTATTGATCAATTAAATATAAGTCTATTTTAATCTCTAAATATGTTTTATCAGAAAACAACATATACCACAAGATGCAGCGTGAAAAGCTTTACAATCTACATAGTAAAGCTTATTTCAATTATTTTTTTTTGAAAACAAAAGGTAGAATATGTCAAGAAATCCGGAAAAATCTGGAAAATAAGAAATCAGGAAAATAAGAAATCAGGAAAATAAAAAATCTGGAAAAAAATAAATCCGGAAAAGAAAAATTTGGTAAAGGAATAAATTACCTCGAAAGATTTTTTTCTTTCTGTTTTTTTTTTTTGATAGAGGTCAAAAGCACAGCTATCGATATGTTCGCTTCTCTGTTTCTTTGCCAGAGGTCAAAAGAACTACAATATATGTATATATGTTCTCTGTTCACTCTCTCCTTCTGTGTTCATGTTCTTATCTTCTCGCTCTCTAGTACTATCTTTTCGCCTCGTTTTCCTTTGTTCATGCTCTCATCATTTAACGTTGCACTATTCTCTCTCCCGCAGCGCATGATCATATATAAAGTGTGGCAATCTGTTGAATAAAACTTACATTAACAACTACTTACAAATCAAATCTTACGGTACGGTAATCTCTTATTTTTACTATTCCTCTATTCTTTTTACAATGGCTATCGCTTGTCCAACACATTCTTACGTGAACAGCAATAAAGGTAAACCACTTCTCGTCATTAACGACTCTGTCTTTCAACAGAGTGGCAAAGCCACGATGGCGACCACCTATTGAGCATGTCAGTTTAAGGACTGTTCAGCCGTCGCTCACACAGTCACAAAGACTGGCGATTTAACCAGACAGAAGAATGATCATTGTCATCTTCCCATCCCAGAGAAGATTGAGATTCGTAGGTTGATGAACAAGGTCAAGACTCGTGTCACCAGTGAGATAACAGCCATCGGTCAGATCTACGACCAAGAGATGGCCAAGGCTAACCTATCGAAGACAGCTCTTGTTATGGCACCAACAGCGGCGGATGCTCGTGAGTGAAGCAAAGTTTTACTTTGACTATGCCTTTCTCTCTCTGACACTATCCAGGAGCTGCACTTAATTTACAACGGTGAATGGCGATTCCGATTCTTCCTCCCTCAATCGATTTCTACATTCCCCGAAGTTATAAGATAGCTCTTGATGGCGAGCGTCATCTTCTCGCCGATCACGTTTGGCACGGCAATGGCGATATTTCCAAGCGCATCATCATTTTCGCCACAGATGAACAACTTCAATTCCTCTTCAAGTGTGCTCACATCATGATGGACGGTATGTTTAGTACCTCCCCCAAATACTTTGCCCAAGTCTATTCGATCCATGGGCTAAAGCACATGCAGAGTGAGTCTCTTCTTCGCAGTTTTATCACAAAACTGCTTCAAATAACTTCATTCAGGTTTTGCCTGCGTCATCGTGCTCATGACTGAATGAAAGGCTTTCTACTACAAGTGTATGTTCAGTGTTCTCAAAGATCACGCAGTTCGTCTCCAGCTGGATTTCCAGCCTACTCGGGTGACAACTGACTTTGAACCGGCACTTATCAGGGTCATTAACGATCAAGTGAATATTTCCTATCCGATCTTTCAGAAATTCTGGTTTTTCTTTCTTTATTTATTCAGTTCCCAAACGCTTACCACAATTGCTGCTACTTTCACTATACACAAGCGATCCATCGGAGAATTCAGACACTTGGACTTGTCATGGTATACCAGACTGATATGGACGCTCGCTGTTCTGCGAGAAAGCTCATGGCCTTGGCTCTGCTCCCGCTCGATCAGGTCGAACTCGGTTTCGACGACATTGTTAAGGAAGCACCCGATTCTATCGACGATCTCATCGATTACTTCCGAGACCACTGGATGAAGAAGGTAAACTTGAGCCTATGAAACGTGGTGGATCTCGATGTACGCACCAATAATCACGTCGAGAGTGAGCAATCCTCTCTTTGTCTTTATGGAATCTTTTGACGAGAAGCGTTCCTTTTCTCTCGTTCAGGCTGGAATAATCGTTTCAACAAGCGCATGAACAAAACTCATCCCAATATGTGGGCGTTCATCGCTTGTTTGCAAGCCGAAGAAGTCATCTTTCGACAACAAACTCTCAAGCTCAAGGCAGGGGCGAAAAAGAAAACGGTGCTGAAAACGTTGGCGATGCAGAAACAACTCGACAATTTGAATACCCGCTTCTGCAACGATGACATCGATCGTGAAGAACTTCTAGAAGGACTCTCACTACTGGTTGCTTCCAAAAAATAAACTTATCAAATAGTCTCGAACATCTCCACACTTTTTACCTGTTGTGTCTTTTATTTTCAATAAACTTCGCATACAAATTTTCCAGATTTTTCTTTCTCCAGATTTTTTCTTTTCCGAATTTTTATTTTTCCGAATTTTTTTTCCGGATTTTTTTTCCGGATTTCTTGACAACACCAAAAGGTGCACAATTAAAATAAGCTTTACCATGTGGGTTGTAGAGCTTTTCACGCTGCATCTTGTGGTATATTTTGTTTTTTCTTAAAACAACCATATTAGGTGCTAAAAGGATGAAATAAGAAAAATGAAATTTTTCATTTGTGTGAAAAAAATGATCGTTTCGCTACCTGCAAAAATGGTCACACAGAGTCCTACTTTTTTTTTGAAAACAAAAATTACACAATGAAAATAAGCTTTACTATGGAGATTGTAGAGCTTTTCACGCTGTATCTTATGATATATACTTTTTTTTTAATCAAACATCTTTAGAGATTAAAATATGAAATGCCAAGTGCGACCATTCATTTTGAGTCACCCATTGACTATAAAATATAGCGTGAGCTACCGGTGGCTCACATCTCCGCGAAAGAGTTAATGGAGGGTTATCAACAGAACTTCTACTAGGAATTTTAGGTCGCGTTTTGTCGGTGATATCCTTAGTGAACGTACTGAGTTCAAAGTATCCGAAAAAAGTACTCTGCTACAAGTTTGTCACAGGTAAAGATGACACGTTTAAGGCAAGTTGAATGTTGAAATCAACCTAAATCAGTGACAAATTTAAGTTGATCGTAGTTAAGTTAACCAAGTAACTTAATTCCAAACCAACTTAAACTTGTCAGCCCTAGTCATAAGTACTCGATCGAGTATCCTCTGCTTATGTGTAGAGGCCTACCGGTTAAGCACTTTTGACAACCTGTAACCTGCTCTTCTCAGATATCGGCGATCTGCAACCTACCCTGGCCTGTGAATTTTTCACGTACCCTGCCCTGCCCTGTTTCACATTATAGAAAAAACTAACTTTTCATAACAAGTTTTTATGCAATTTTTTTCAATTTATTTCAAATCATAACGTAAACAAAAAAATGCTACATATCTCGAAAATTTCGAACCATTAATATATCGTCTATAATATCTGGATTTAATGATTGTCTTTGTTTTTCTAAAATGTGGCCAAATGAACTGAAAACACGTTCTGATGTTGCTGAACTTGCAGGCACTCCAAATAATGATTTTGCTAATACAGCAAGCTGTGGAAATATTAAAGAGTGTTTGTTCCACCATTTTAATAATGTATCATCTTTTGTATATGGAATTTTTGTGTTAAGATAACGTTCAACTTCATCGGATTCATCATCCGAACCATCCTATACATCACCTGCAAATTCTCCCATAATATCGTTTTCCATAATCAGAACGGTTTTCTTTTTTTTGGTGGTTTATTGGTGATTCTAGAGTTTGTTTTAGGTAATAAAGTTGAGTATTTTTCACGAATATCAAGTGTTCCCATTATTTTTCTAACATTACGATAAATTTCGTTTCGAAATTCATCATCTAATGTCTAAAATAAAATTTAAGGATATAAGAGTGATGTACTACTAAAAACTAATTCGCTTCCTTGAAGTTTTTTTGTTGCAGGATATAAAAATGTAGCTATATAATGTAAAGATGCCAAATAAACTTTTTCATCCAACATCCTTGAAACAGCATCTTTAAATTGAGCTAATAATAAATGATCATCATCTTCAGGTATACAAAAACTTTTTAATTTCCAAACCCATGGAACAACTAAATGTAACGCTGGTGAAGTATCAGCAGATAATTGTTCACTTGCTACTTTAAATAACGATAAGAATTTCACTGTATCCGCAACTAATTTTCGATTAATATCATTTAAATAATATATTTCATTTCGTTTGAATAAAAGATCTTCACATTTATTGAAGTTCAAAGATATTGACTCGAACATATCATGCATCGAGTTCCAACGAGTTCCAACGAGTTCCAACGAGTTCCAACGAGTTC